>VXAY01006086.1:67284-98738 GCA_013399855.1 Oxyruncus cristatus
GGCGGGGTGAGGTGGGGGGAGACTGGAAGCGTGGGTGAGCCCCCTCCGCCGCCGGAGAAAGAGGGGTGAGGACCCAGCAGATGGATGGACCTGGACCTATAAGAAAAGGGAAAGCCAAAAAAAGCATAAGTAGTAGTTCTCACTTGGCAATCTGTAAGAGTTCAGAGAATATTTGTAAATTACGTGGGAGAAGTGACCATAAATGTTCCTATGTCAAGTTTCTAAAGTAGAAAACCAAGTAAAAAGTAGAAGGTAACAGCTGTTTGAACAACAGATATATTTTAGTCTTTGTTAGCCTCAAGTGCTTTGCAGCTGATTAAATGTTAAAAATATGGTATTATCCATAAAAACTTTGATAAGTAGATGTTAATATTGTTGATATGCTGAAGTTGACTGTGGGGGTCTTTTGGTTCAAAAAACTGAATCACTGATTCAAAAACCTTGAAGCTCTGATTGCTGTGAAAGACGAGCAGATACAAAACATAGCAACCTTGCTGTGAGTGGATATTTGTTCATAATTGCAGTGACAGAAGAATTTGGAAGAATGGTTCATCTTTCATCTTGGTTTTCATACTCCTTCAATATCTAGAGTGTATCTAGAGCATATCTACATATGCTGATTAGTTGCATTCAATTAACTGGCCTTTGAAGTTCATAGTAACTTCTGAAACATTTAGTTTTCCATTTTGAACTTTGTAGTAGATGTAGCAAGAAACTATGTTTTTTTAATTGTTATTTCTAGTAAATACCAAAACTGTGTTGATACAGTGTAATGAATACTTTGAAATTTTGCTTAAATATAAGGCAGGGAGTGTTAAATCAATGGTCCTGGTTTTTCTAAGAGAGTGGACATTAACTGGTGTGTTCAGTTTTAGAATCTTTCGAGGTTTTTTGACTCTGGAGGCATGACTTTCCATATCTCTGAGTGTTTTGTTGCAGTTTGGTTGGTTTTTGTTTTGTTTTGTTTTTTTGGTTGGTTGGTTTTTTTAATTATTATTGCCAAATCCATGTTAACCGGGATAGAAAGTGTTGGTGATTTATATGGTTTGTTGCCAAGTGCCACTGCACTAACATGATGATTAGTAGTGGCTGGGTTAATCGTTATCTAATCTTTTGCCAAAAATTACTTTTTTCTTCCAAGCTGGTACTTGGAATTGCAGCACTTAGTGGATAGTGGAAGGTTGTCTGATTAGAGTCAAACTGCCTTGAGTTATCTTGAATCTTGATTCTTGTGGGATTCTTCTATTAAGATAAGTACTAGTTCTATCATATCTTTTTGGATTAATGGATCACTTCAGAGATAAATAGCTGAAAATAGATCGCTGGGTAGGTCAGCTGCATTTTAATTCAGTTTTCTTTTATGTTGACTATTTTGCACAAACGATTTTTAAATAGAAGGATCTACATAGTTTTATATAACTTCTCATTTTTTGAGTGAGCTAGGAATGATGCAAATGAAGTGATTATATGCATTTTGGAAATCCTGATTTAATCCTTGTCATTGGTCAGACTCTTAGACTTTCAGCAGATCAGCTACTATGCATTTAGCATTTACAATTTCTTTTTCCCCAGTGCAATATTTTTGAGGACAAAAGTCTCTAAAAAGTGAGGAAATGAGAGAATTACTGGAAATTAGGATAAATGAGTAGCATCTGAGGATGCTGGCTGGCTTCTTTCCTTCTTGCACACCATTGTAGTTAGTAGTTAGCGATGATATTGATAAGTTGGACAAGGTCACTTAACTTATGAAATGCCTTGGTCTGCATTTGCCACAAAACATGTTATTGTCCCAGTAATTTGGGCCAATATTATTAGAATAAAATTCAGAAAAAAATCCTAACTTGATTTCAAGTGATAAGAGACAAAAATAAGGCAAACACTGGAAGAGGAATATTAAAGTAAAGAGAGATTTTATTTATGGGAGATGATGTTTAGAATTTCTGGCAGCATGGTAATTGAGAGTCCTTTAGAACCCAGCTGTTGCTTTACTGGCCAGAGTAGGTCAAATTCCAAGGTGAATTCAAGTTTAGTTATAGGTAAGGAAGGGACTTTTTTTTCTAGCTTTATATAATAACAACCGATTGGGATGCAAATGAAGGGTGTATCTACATGAACACCATAGATGACTTTGACCTTTGTAGTTTAACCAGCCAGATGAGATGCTTTTGGTGTGAAGATTCGTTCACCCGGTGTTCTTAACTCCATACTTTGACATGCTCTGAGTTTCAGTAAATGCTGAAGCCACTGCCATGATGCACATTTAGGTAAGGAATGCATTGTACTCTTGTAATAGAAGTCTGAAATAAGATATCCATTGCTGTTGTGTTTCTTGATGGAAGCTCAAATGATGATGGATATTACTCATTACTTTGTTCTTTGAAAGAGAATATGTAATTCCATTGAAGACAAGCCTATGAAGTTGTGATCTTTTTTATTCGTTGAGAAGTGTTAGTTACCCATTACATATATGCTACTGGAATAGGAGTCTAAATAAACACAGGAAAAGCATATATTTAGTAAAGAATTGTGTTTCTAAATCCGGAGCCTTAATGGTCTGCATACATCTTTGCTTAACCACGTATCCCTATAGGAACATCAGAGTATCAGTGTTTGGACTTATAAAAGTGTTAGGATTTACAAGCCAGAGCACTGGCCTGGGTTTGTGTTCAGAGCTGTTCCAAGACACACTTAACTGAGTTGCTGTTGGGAAACATCTTAAAATATTACAGTTTGTGTTCAGCTCCTAAATAAAATCACATCAAACTGCATCCGTTAAGCAACTCAAAGGCATACTTACTTGGCTTTCCAAATATGTGTTCAGCTTTTCCGTTGGTAACACAAATTCAAAATTTCAAAAAGTTTCAAAGCAAAATGTCACTTATATTGCAAGAAACCACTTGTATCACAATTTGGGACTACATTGTAACTTACCAAGTCATGTGTAATGTTAAAAGTCTCCCATGGAAATTTGTTCCTTCTTTAAAGTACACTTCTGTTACTAACTCGGTGGTGCTCTTGGCAGCTATTCACTTGCTTTTTTGTTTGTTTTTTTTTTATGTTTGTTTGTTTTGTTAGAATAGTCAATTTTAGACTGTTTAAGTGCTCAGTACTAATAACTTGGGCAGTGATAACATTTTTTGAAGGTACAAAGTGCTAATAACTCCCATTAAAGCTAAAAATTTTCTTTGACTAGTGGACATGCAGCCTATGCAAAATGCATTGTATTTATGAACATGTGGCAGTAGAGAAGTGGCACTGGAGAATTGTTGTAGCCACAGTGTAGTAATTCGCAAGTACATGTATATTCCTTTTTACCAGTGACATGCGACTGATTCAAAGTCATTAGAATGTTTCATTTTCTGGTAGGCCTGTGTTCTAGTAGACCTATTCAGTATATATCTATCAGATCTGGTGTGGCTTTTACCTTGTTAACAAGATAACCACATTAAAAATCAGATTTGTGCTTTTCTGTCTGTACTTTTCCAACGCTGACTCGTTGCTGTTATTACAGGATTTTGAGTAAATACAGTATTCTCTTGTTGTGTACACTTTGTGTCTATTTGAGCATTGCAAGAAAATTCTGAAGAGACAATTTTAACAGTGTTTTCTTCTAAATTGCAATGTTTAGTTCTATCTGAATAACTATTCAACTTTGGAAGACAGCATGTGATATGGTTTATATGTATCCACTGGGATACACAGTCAAGTTTGAATTGTGTTCTCCTATTTCATGTAGTTTGTAATAATGGCTTTATTATTACGTGGCTGGGTTGTGGGTAGATACATGGTGGGTTGTAATTGGTAATAGTCTTCATGCAATAATGATTATATCAATTCATACTGGTTTTTTTTCAAAAGACTATTCTTCATAAGCATTTTTAAATTGTTTTAGGTGCCTTTTACAATGAGATTATCATACTTTTGATTAAATACATGTGGTATTTAGAAATATGGCTTCTGTACCATAGATACAACAAGCTCAGGGTTCAGATTTTGCATCAGAGCTATGTATTGGTTCCTGCTAAGTTGGAAATAAAAGAGGAGGACAGAGATAAGTTGTGCAAAATTCTGGAGAGCAAATTTAAACTTTTGTAATGGGAAAAAATAATTTTTTTTTAATTCTCTGAGCTACAATATTAATGTAAAATTGCCCAATACCTTTATTTCTGTGAAGCTGCCTATATAAGCGATGTCCTTTAAGTGTTCATAAACACTTCAGTGAGTATTTAATGTTCAATGTGTTATGCTGTATCTAGCCTCAGGAAGACAGATTTTATCTTCACAACTAATACTTTTTTCTTTTATTGTCTTTTATTGATCAGTAGTACTCCTGTTTTTGTTTCAGTTTGGCAGAACTGCAAAATACTAAAACTTTTATTCAATGCCAAGAGTAAAAGAATTCGAACTAGAATTTGTGCTGCAGGAATAATGAACAAATCACTACTTGTGTCTCATTGCTTACAGTTTGTTCAAATTTCAGAGGTCATTTTTGTAATTTAAAACAACTATGGAGCTGCAAGTTTAGATTTTTCATAATATAATGGTTTATACGTACTCTGCGTAGGCCAGATATGTTGCAGTTTCATGGATTTGTCATTACTGCCTTATTTAGTCTATATCGTCACCATAATAGTCTGTAATTTAATCTATTCAGTTTAAATGCCTTCTTTGTACTAGTAGTTAATCCATGAAGATTAAAAGCAGTTGAGCACTTGTTTTCATCAGTGTTAATAAATTGTTTTAAATTTAAGAACTTCAGATAAAGTATGTTTTTGTGAGATAAATGATAAATTTTGTGAGAAAAATGATACATAAAACCTTTAATAATCTACTAAATATCTTTACTCCTTACATAGTAAATAGGTGAGAATTTTATTTTCACCTTTATGTTTCACTGTTTGTGTGTTTAGCAGTGAAAACTGCCATGTCTTTTTGCCTTTAGAGAGCTGGAGATCATATCCATTAATTACTGTTTATATGGATTACTGTGTTGTGGTTCCGCCTGTTGTAATGCCACAGGGCATGTCCAGTAGTGCAGTACACTACTGTCCTACAGGTCTCCAGGCTGCCTTAAGAGTGAGTGGGGTGCCAGTGCACTGCAGTGCAGAGCTTCTAGGTCCCAAAGGAGCCAAGCTGCTTTTGTGGTGTGTGTGATCCAAGCTTGTCAGCCAACTTTGGCAGCGCTGCAGGGTTGTCACTTCTGGAGTAGGAACTTGACCTTTTCGGGAAGACAGACCAACTAAGAGCTCTTTGCGGGGGGAAAAAGCCCAAACATAATAAATGCAGATTGATTAAAGACATTTAAGAAATAGGCAGCTTAATTCCACTGTTTCCATCTGAACACAAAGGCGTATTTCTTTCAGATACAAGAACTTGTTTTTGGTTAACTTGTGTCTTTATAGAGTACATTTTACCTTGAAACTCAGCTTCTTAAAAACATCCTGTCAGACATCCCAGACAACTGATTCCAATACCTCAAACTTTTGTTTTAGGACAAAAAAACCCTCTAGTGTTAAAACGGATTTAAAGCCATGTTCAAAATTGTGTGTCGATGGGCTCATTAACGTTTCTGTGGGTTGCAGTGACCTGACATTACAGCTCTGTGCTGGAGAAAGGAGGTTCCCTTCAACCCTCTCTTCTTGCTTCTGACACAGGGATGATGAGAAGCAAGGACAGGATAGATGAGATCTCTCCCTCTGAGTAAGGAATGTTACATCTGCATCCAGCTGTCAGTAAAACCGTAGCCTAAACCAGAGCTGATGTTTGTACCTTCACCCCCCAGTCTCTCACTGTGCGGATGTTTGCGGGTTTTTTCTTCCCCTTCCTGGCCCAGCCTTTGTCTGGCTCCATGCCTAGTCAGTTCAGGGAGTTAAACTATCCAAAAACTGTTTACTTCTGTAGGATTAGCATATAAATTTTTGTAAATGTATCTTTGTGTGCCAGCATCTGACAGGAAGTGCTTGTTAATGTGTCTAGACAAAGCATTTTCTAGAGAGCAGGTACACCTGATAGGAAGTGTAAATTTGTGTGAGACTGGGTGTGACAGTATATGCCATAATGAATACTTCTGTGATATGACACATTGAATTTATTTGCCATAGCAGCTAAAGTTAGGACTGTTTGGCTAGGCATCCATGTGCAGTCTTGCCTGTGAAGTGAGTTACGCTCTTGGCATGTATGTATGGAGGTTTTCAGGGTTGGGCAAACTTGCACTGAACTGCAAGTCAGTGGCAATCCTGAAAAGTGTACAAATGGTGGCTAAGTGGAAAACTCAGGAGAGAGCAGAAGGGAGCAAAAGGTAGTAAGCCAGGATGGTTACTACAGAAGAATTTGATCATCATCTCTTAAAATAGTGCAGATGCTACAGATAAAAGCAGGGGAGAGAGAACTTGGAGAAGCTTCCTAGAATGCAATGGTCACAAGGGTTAGATTACCTGTGCTTTTTGTTAGCTTTAGAAACAGCAACTCAGAGTTAGTGTTGGAAGAAGTTGGATGTTGCTGTGTCCTCTGAATTTTTTCTTAGGTGGGCTTTCGAACCTGGGATAAGTATGAGAAAGAGGTTTGGTTGGTAAGGTTGTAATTTCACAATAATTTCTCTTGAAAGTAGTATCATTTTCAGCAACACTGCTATTTATTCTTGCGTTCTATTTTGCCTCTCAGTTCTGTGCTTTTTCTAAGATGATTATTATTTAGTACTTTTACATAGAAAACTTGCTGAGTTGCTCCAGTGATTGACACTGTATTTCACTAGAAATAAATTTCTATCCTTAAGAACGGTTTGTTTTTAATGAAAAGCAATAAATAAAGCATATAGCCACTGAATATCAAGAAAAAACTTCTCTAATGGCAATGCGTAGTGAGCATTGATGCTTGAATGATGTAGGAATTGTGTAGGAAAAACAAAGGTTCCTGATTTGATTATATAAAGTTAGCACATTATCAGTTAAAAATGTAGCAATATAAATAGACACAGCTTTGATTCTGTAATTTCATTACTTCTGACTGGTTGAGTTTACAATTTTAATATTGTTTAATATGCATTATAATGAAATAGCATAGGAAACCTTCTATCTCCTGAAAACTTCTGTTTTGCAAATATTTCATTGCTAAGCTTCCTCAATTAAAATGCTTTTGTTGAATTGGAAAATACTGACTCCTTTCTTTGGTGTAAAGCTTGTGAAGTGTTTTCATTTCAGAGTTACTTTTAAGCAAGTACTGTTCCTGTTCAGTTCAATCCATTACTAGGTTGCTTTTGACACCTGTAACTCACTAGAAGGTGAAATACTAACTGTTGACAAATATTGGGTTTATGTCTGTGTTAAATCACAGCTTCTACAAGGTAAACTTTGAAAAGTGTATTTCTTTTTGCATGTTCATGACTTTCAGCAGAAAGCATTTTTCTTGTTTGTGCAGATGGTTATTTTAGTCTGACTTTTGCTGGTGGCTGCTTTCCCAGTCCTTAGAGTATACAGTCATTGTGAAATGATTTGATTTATTTTCTATTTCCTGGCTCTCTATTTGAATCTCTTAAAATGTGTTCTGGAAGCTACTTCAGCATTCAGCTAAAAGTTACAGTCTCCCAGTCTTCATACAGGCTTCTTGATGGCCATTTTGACTATATGGTAGGGGTGTTAATGGATGTATGTGTTTTAATAATATCCGCTGAAAGGATTCATATGTGAAGTTTGGAGATGCATTCCAAATTCCTGCCTAGTTGACTGCTCTCTTAGTGGTGCTTGTTTTATAGCTGACAAGCCAAAATCATTTCACAGAACAAAACTTTTTCTGCTTAATGCTTTCTTCCTTATTTTAATGGTAAAAACAGATCCAGCCCTGATTTTTTTTTTTTTCCCTTCTATATGAAAAAGAGAAGTTAGTACATCATCTCTAGTATCTACTGCTAAAATTCTTTGTAGTAAAGAGGACAGACTTTGGCTTTGACTGCATTTATGTTTTGCATGCTACCACCTGTGCATCTACTGCTAAAGGTCTCACCACTAAGTTAAGAGTTAGAGTTGTTTCTTTGCAGAGGTTTGCCGAAGTCTTCTGCTACTTTATGGAGCAAAATAGAAAAGGGGCTTTCTCATCCAAGCTATATTCAACAAAGAAACATTTCAGCAATGTCCTTGGAATAGGTAAAAAGCTGGGGGGAGTTTGGGGGTGTTTTTTGAGGGGGGTGTTATATTTTTTTCTTGAGGTGCATTTTTTCAGATCACCTCTGTCTCTATAACTCTCCTGCTCAATCAAAGGAAGAGGGAAATGTATTGTGTGAGGTTACTTGAGATGTCCATGATTCTTTCCAGAACCTACTTTTCTGTAGCTGCTTGTTCTTCCAAGTTTTTTGTGTTAATTTCCATGGCTGTGGTTTTTTTTTTTTTAACACAGGAACAAACATTGCCTGTGTTAGTTCCGAACTTTAATTTTCTGATGTGTAAGGGTTGGACAAGCAAAATGTGTGTGTTCTAAGCAGGCATTGTTGATCATTTAAAAGAAAAGAAAAATCTGATATGGAGCAACAATGCCATTGGGCTGTGGAAACCCATTGACGAAATCTTCAGATACATCATTTATGTTGCAAAGTCATTTGTTAAAGACGAGTTGAACAAGATAGTGATGAGTGGAGCTCTCATCTCAGTGGTAGCTCTCTACTGTTTTCTCTTTAAAATTCTTAAAGATGGAAAAGTTATCATATTTTCAGAATTACTTGCCTCATAGGAAAAGTTACAGTCTTAAACTAGTAACTTAGAATTATTATTAATCACAAATAATATCCTGTGTCTAACTGGTACATAATAGTCCATCATTTCACTGTACATTAATGCACAGAAGCTGTGAAAGTGACTATAAAACATCTACTTTGAGGTGAATGCTTAATCGTGTTTTGTCTTCTTATGCCACATCTCTTAATGCTTCAAATAATGTATAGACTAAATATATTAATAGCAAGTTTTAAACTGCATTTTTTTAAGATTATACTTACAACATTTTTAAGTGTGATGAAGTGTTTTAGGTTATATGGAGTGTTGTAAAATCTATCGTTTATTGTACTAAACCTTTATGGTTGAGCAACTAACAACCTCTGCAGAGAAAATACTAAATCAGCCTGACTGTAATTTGTACATCACACTCAAGAGAGAAATTTACCTTGTGCACAGATATTCAAAGGCTTCTACTTTAGGGCTATTATTTTATAGGCAATGTCAGAAAAGTAATTTTTTTTCTTTTACAGAACTGTAATTTTTATTTAGTTTAAATTTAGTTCAGTCAGTTATATCTACTTTTGAAGTGGTTCTGCCTGCATTTTGAATAGCTTCTTTTTCTGTCAAAAGTACAGATAAATCAATAAATCTTAAGATGAAGTAAATTATAACTAAGATACTAGTTACTTCGGTACTACCAAGGCATATAATTTGGTTGCTTGCTTGTGTTGATTTAGATGTTTTGTGAACCTCATGGTTTGTTTTTTTAATTTCTCCATAAGTCTGAAATTGGTCTGTCTTTTCTTGCTGCTGCTGTTATGCCTTATGTTCACTTTACATTAACTATTAATGATTTTTTTAAGCTCCTTCATTTATTTCTTTATATATTACTATTTTTATTCCTGCATACATTTCTGAAACCAAGAAGGATGTTGAAATAAAGGTGGTTTTTATTGGGTTTATTGAATGAATCCTGTACCTACTACTTTAGCAGATAATACTTACTATTTAGGTTGAAACCTTTTTGTCTTTGAGTAGAAGTGAGAGTAGTTTCAATTGGATTTTAATGTTTCAGGTAAATTTTACTAGCTTTGCAGGCATTCCAATTAGTAGTTGATTAGTATTATTATTACTATCACACTTGCACTCTTGCAAATGTGTCTGATGGTCTTCTGTTACATGTTGTGCCTTCCTTGATGGAAAGATTCCTTGAAATACATAGACATTTTTTAAGAGTGCTTGGACTTCCTTGGTTTTTATGTATATTTAAAAAAAAACAACACCGTTTCATTTGTTCAATCATCTGAGTTGTCACAGCTTCAGCCAAGGGGCAGTTTTCTTTTTTTCTTCCTCTAAGATAGCTTAATGTACTTGACTACAGACCTGTATTTTCACAAGAGCGGTTGCTCTTAGCTGACACTCTAGTGCATGTCACAGGCATTATTGGCACATACAACAGCAGATTCTCAGTATACTTGTAAGTATTTTTTTTCCCTCATACTTTTCACCATTCCGGTGATCAGCCTCCACCTGGGATTTTGTAGCATACATACTATGTTGATCACACTTTTGCAGTTGACGTATAAATTTATCTCTTGGAAGATTCCTTGGGTAAATGTGTAGTTTAACATCTGTTGCTTGTGGAGCAGTGGGCACCAGGGATGACTTAAAATGACCTGCAGAAGTACTGTAATGGGAGGTGAAGGAATAGTATCTCCTCCTTCTGGCATCAGAACTTGTTACCTTTGTTAATGATTTAAGATTGGCTTCAAATTCCCTCCATCAGATTGGAAATGGAAAGATTTTCAAGTAGCTTGTTCAGCTGTCATGACTGTATGTAAGACGAGAGAGTGACTCAAAGCCAGAGCTTTTACAAATAAATATGCCTGCTCTTTGTTTATATAAATCACAATCTTTGAGAATCCTGGACAAGAAAACTGCATAGAGTAATGCATAGAGTGATGCGTAGTTGTGTCAAAATGATCCTGTTTTCTTGGATTGTTATTTCTGTATTTTAGTTTTTCTTATTCATAATGTATTTTGAAGTATTAATCCTTGTCATTAGATGGTAAATAGTATGCATTGGAGAAAAGAGAGGTGGGGGGGGGTGTTTGATTTATGGCTATTGTAAAGGATGTCTGAAAGATGTTGTAGACCAGAAAGAAATCTCAGTGTCAGTTTTAGGTGCAGAAATAGTTATCCAGCCTGAAGATGTAATTGGTGTAAGTGAAGAAGTGCAGGGGCATGTTGCATTTGCAGGATGCACTTGATAGAGGACCTGTCTGAAATTGAAGTGACTGTAGCAGAAGTTGTGGCACAGTCTGACAGAGTGAATAAATTTTCAGGACAAGATGGTGTGACTGGAGAGCTTTTAGAAGAACTCAGGGATGAAAAAGTCATATGATGAATGTCTAAAGTCTTAGAATGAACTTGATTTTTGAGGACTGGAGGGATGACAAATGCTCATTTTTATAAGTGCATCACCACATACATGGTTCCAAGTCTGATGTTTGTGTTGAACAAATCAGTAGAATCTGTAATAAGTATATTGGATACCTGGATAAAGATACAGGTATCATGGAAAATTTACATCTTCTCTAATGAGAAGCTCTTCCCCACAAATCGTTGGAGTTCTTCAGAATCAGCAAAGTATTTACAAGGATGATCCCGTATAATGAGACATAGATGCTTTTCTAAAAGGTGTGTCTCAGTCTCTTGCAAAAGGCATTTGATGAAAATACTCTGTCAGTCTTAACTGCTAATTTGATGATCCTCCATTTAACTTGCTAAAGTATATAAGTGGGTGTGAAAGTAAATGGTTCTCCTTCTCAATGAAGGGGAGTCACTGAGACCTGTAATGCACAACTTGTTTCTTAATGACCTGTAAAACTGTGAGTAAGGGGTTGATATAGTTGAGTAAGTTGATTGATGTAATAAGGATGAGGGTAAAACAAAGAATTTTGGAAGAAGTTTATGAAACTAATTGGGCAATAAAATAGCAGCAGCAGCACATTGTAGAAAAAAAATGAAAAATGTATCAGGGTGAAAACAATTTTGTCTTAATATATAGGATGATCAGCACTGAGCTGACCAGGAATCTTAGATTCTTGGCACAAGTGATAAAGGCAGATCAGGGAAATTGTAGGAAACAGACATCATTATTCCGCTGTGTAGATTTGTGACTTATCTGTGTGTTGGATACTATTTCAGTTCTGGTGGTTTTACCTCACAATTTTGGGTGTAATAAAGCTGGAAAGAGCTCAGAAATGCTTAAGGTGGCACAAATGACTTTTGTGTGAAGAATAATTAAGTAAAGCGTGGGGTTTACATCTGTAAGGAGACATTTAGTTTTCTACATAATGTTGCTAAAGAGAAGGTTAAGGAGGGATTGATTACATGTGGTAGAGAGGGTAGGTAGGGATTGATCACTGTGTTTCATTGTAAGAAGTGAGGAACATCAAATAAAGCTGTCAGAAGGTGTTTTCAAAACGAGTGAGATGAGGCATTCTTTAGGGAATGGAGCATTGTACTGCAGAGCCTTTTGTAAGGAGTGCTGCAGATGCCAAAACTCTACATGATTCAAAAGGAAAATAGGCGTTTGTGTTTTTTTTTGGCACCAGAGAACTGTGTAGCTCTATAGAAAGCAGGTCCTTCTACGTAAGGAAACATCCACCTATGCAAAGGATTTGAGAATATGAGGATAATTTGCATCTGCTGACTGGCTGTGATTGGAGGATAGGATACTTGGCAAGATGGGCCTGATCCAGTTATTTCAATGGAAGGGGGAATTCAGTTATGTGGTCCTCAGAGAGAAGAAAGGATAGACAGGAACGCTTGCTGAGCAGATGTTTTAAAAAGATTACATTGAGGAGTAGGATGACAGTGTGAAGGATGGCTGGGAAAGGTGGCACAACCTGGGAGAAGTGAGTGTGCGTGAGTGACTGAAAGTGGCGGCGGAGGAAATGGGAAACAGGCATGTGCTGCCTGGTTTGGCAAACCAAAATGAGTACAGAAGAAAAGAATGTTGAATGTACAGATTGGTTCCTTAATACTGAATCTTCTACTACACCAGTTGGGTTTCTTTATTAGAATAATCCTAGATGGGATATTTATTTCAGATATTAGAAATATGTAAGCTTGCATGGTACTTAGGACATACAACACAGAAAATCGTCTTTCTCACTGGTAATGTTTAAGCAGCGCTGTTGCATACAGCACAAGACAATGTGCTAGGCATTGTAGTTTGATATACAGGCTGCTAAACAGAAAGATTTACACCAGAAGTGTAAGCTGCAGCAAATAATTTTGTTACCAGACTTATAATATATTGTTCTTCCCTGGTTTTGTTTACAGGATTTTGAGTAACAATAAAATAACAGAGTTGAAGAATGGCTCCTTCTCTGGATTATACCTTCTTGAAAGATTGTAAGTACTTCTTAAAAAGCTATTTTCACTTTAAAAATTGTGATATACTGTTTGTTTCATTAATAATTCTGAGAACAAAATGTCTTAAGAGATATGTTCTTTATTTTGATAGATGAGTTTACATAGTTAAGCGTTCTCTTTGTGAATGGCATGTATAACAGCAAAAAGGGATTATCTCACCTGCAGGTTAGAGGGCAGTTTCAGTGGGAAGTTCACTGAAATGCTATGATGAATGGATTTGCTTTGTTGTTGGTGGTTTTGTAATACAAAAGCTTATGTTATTAAAAAAATTACTTCTCTAATTTCTTTTCTTATGAAGCGTCAAACCCTTTGAACAGTTGCAAAGTATATTTGTAGGGGAAGCGGATATATTAGAGCCTCTAAAGGTGGCTAGATTTATGTTAAGTTTGTTGTTGACACATATTTTAAAAGTTTTACTGCTTACTTCACGACTTCAGTATATACCGAATGTACAAGGGGCAGGAGTGAGTCTGATGGGAGTAGCTTCTTGGATGTCTTTTGCTTCCTGTTTTCACTTTCCCTTTCAGGTGATATATTGCCCATGGGATAAGAAGCAGCATTGTAGCTTCTGTTACAGTCAGCTTTTTTCCAGCTGGTAGAAGGTCAGGATTGGCAGGTTGATCTACCTGGGAGCAAGCATAAACTTTAGAGATAAGGGTTTTTCTAGGCCATTTGACTGGGAAAGTAGCCAGTTTCATAATCATCTCGCAGCATCTAGGAAGAGTTCCAAACGACTTTTGGCTTCAGGGGATTAAAAGTATTTTATTCTTCCTCTAAAACTTCAAGGCTCCAATCCCAGTCACCTGGCCTTAATAAATTCAAACACTTCCACCATTTCCTCTCCCACGTAGCAGAAGAAAGATTTGTCTTTGCACTGGCAGATGAGCTTTATTGGAGAAGTAAGCTGTTGTGCCAAAGAAGCCAGGTTATCAGCAGTGATAGCATTTGCTTAGGTAATGAAGGCATCTGCTGACAGTTATTTGTTGAAACTCATTACAATTTTCAGACAGGAAATACTTGAAACTCTAGTTAGATTGAGTTGATAATTTACATTTTCTCCATCAGTCCAAATCATAATTTTCTTTAAAATCATAGGAAAGCGGCTTTGTTCCCTTTAACTCCTGTCATTTGTAAGGTTTTTTCAATATATTTTTTAAGGGTTTTTTTTTTTTTAGGTTGCTCTAGTATCTTTCATCAAAAGGAAAAGACATCAGGAAGGCATCATGTTTGAAGCATTTAAAATGAGCTGGGATAGCAATATTTCAGGATATATGGTGGTATCATCTGAATGAGAACTCTTAATGTGCACTGTTGTTGGTGTTGTTGGCCAGGTGTTGTCATCATAAATGGAGGGAGAACTAATGTGATACGCTAGTTATTAATGATTTTTTTATTTGTATGTGCAAAATTTAAAAGTTTATTTAAACTAATTAAAATTTTAATTAAAATTTAAAAACTTATTTAAAAGCAATAGATGTTTAAGTTTTCTGCCTTAAAACTCTGCTCTTGGACAGAAACTACTATTTTACCTAAAATAATTTTTTCAGACTTAAATGGATGATCAAGAGTAAAAGAAAAATTAGTTGAAAGCCACAGAAACTATTTTAAACATTCATGTTATGTTGAACATAACACAGTTTCAAATTGTTTTCCTTAATGTTCATTTTGATAACTCACAAGCCTTGAAAATTGCACATTTTTGACAGTTTCTTGCTTATTTTTATTTTTTTCTTATTACTTCCCCTTGTTTCCTTGTGTTTTCTTTCTTTGTGGATAAGTTATTTTCCCCATGTCTAATTTATGAGATGAAATGGAGATAACAGAAATAAATTCAGTCAGCATTTAAATAGTTGATTCGGACAGTATCATTGTCACTTAACATTACTGTGTACTAGGGGAGAGATTTTGTATGCATGTCATGTTTGTTCCTTCCTTGTGATGTTGTACTTGACAGCAAAAATATTTGCCATTTCTCTTTAGTGGTTTTCAGATGTATTGATATATTTAATTAAAGCCTTTAAAAAAGTAGATCTAATGAATGTCAGAAACATGTATCTGCATCATGATTGAATTTTAATCTATAATCACAACTTCATAATTCATCTGTTAACATACTAAACTTGTTTTCTCCTGTTTCGTTCTTGGACTTTTTAATGAAAATGTGCATATTTTTAAGTGGTTTCTGTTATTTTATCAATTTTTCAGGTAAACTTGGGTATATGGTATCTACACCTGGCAACTTCTTGCACTTTAGGTTATCATTTTACTCAAATGTGATACCTCTTGAGTTAGTCCCCATCTGACAATTCTTCACTGTTACTATTGAAAGGGAGAGATTGTTTTATTTGTTACTTGTATGCACCAAAACGGTGAGGAAGTACATTAAAAATGGTGGCCCCAAGTAGCAATTTCAAATCTATTTGTTAATAATTTTGTTCGTATATGTTAATTTATGGAAGTGTGAATTTCTTAATCCATTATTTTGTAAAGAGGTGGATAAGTTTACCAAAATAAGAGTTTTATTTTACGGGAGGGTGAAATGTTTGCTAATTGTAGTAGGAAATGACTGTGCTGTGTCTGTATCTACTTTTGCAGGAAAAAAAGCATGCAAATAACAATAATCAGGTCAAAGACTTTAACTGTCTTAAGTGGTAATAAAAGTGTACAAACATGCTAAATATTTTAATCTCCACTGACATTGTTATGCTATATTGATATTAGTTCAAAATTCAACAGAGGCAGATGTAGGGTGCTGCACCCATTCATGAGTACAGACTGGGGGCTGACCTGCTGGAAAGCAGCTCTGCAGAGAAGGACCTGGTGATCCTGGTGGACAACAAGCTGCCCATGGGCCAGCAGTGTGTTCTTGTGGCCAAGAGAGCCAGTGATATCCTGGGGTGCATTAGGAAGAGCATTGCCAGCAGGGCGAGAGAGGTGGTCCTGCCTCCTCCTCAGCCCTATTGAATTGTACCCGGAGTGCTGTGTCCAGTTCTGGGTTCCTCAGTACAAGAAAGACATGGAGCTCCTGGAGCAGGTTCACTGGAGGGGGTATGAACGTGATTAAGGAACTGGAGCATCTCTCCTACAAGGAAAGGCTGAGGAAACTGGGCCTGTTCAGTCTTATGAGGAGACAACTGAGAGGAGATCTGATCAGTGTCTCAATATCTGAAGGGAAGGTGTCAAGAGGATGGAGCCAGGCTCTTCTCGCTGGTGACAAGCAGTGGGACAAGAGGCAATGGGCAGAATCTGATGCACAGGAAGTTCCACCTGAATATGAAAAAGAGTTTCTTTACTGTGCAGGTGACCGTGCGCTGGGACAGATTGCCCAGAGAGGTTGTGGAGTCTCTCTTGCTGGAGACGCTTAAGACCCATTTGAATGCAATCCTGGGCAATGTGCTCTGGGATGACCCTGCAGGGAGGTTGGAGCAGATGACCCACTGTGGTCCCTTCCAACATGACCCATTCTGTGGTTCTGTGAAACATAAGAATTGAGTCATGATCATCTGTTGTATTTGCTTGTATAAAATCTATACCCCGTAGAGCTGTGGGAAGGATAGGCTGATTTTGTGTAACGTACAATCTATTTCTGCAACTTCTTACTTTGTCCTTTTACCTGACTTCCCTTTTGAAAAGGCATTTCATACAGGAAGAGTCCATGGTAGCTCGGACATTTCCTGTTTGACATTCATTTTCAAGTTGTGTTAAGGAAGAAAAGATAATATATCCAGTGGTAGTTGAGAAAGCTAAATAATGTATACATGTCAGTTATGTGTATATATGCATAGTTTGTTTGTGCCTGCAGGATGCTTTATTAATAATTAAGACAGTATTCATTGTGCTGAGACAGAAAGCAGTAAATTTTTAAGTATTTATGCGTGCACTCGGTTAGAGCATGTTGCTGATTACATGAAGGTCGTGGGTTTGATCCCCATATGGGCTATTCACTTAAGAGCTGGACTCAAAGATCCTTGTGGGTCCCTTCCAACTCGGCAGATTCTGTGATGCTAAGTTTTAAATCATAGACAACTGGCTACTGAAACCTTTCATTTTAAAGTCTAATGAAATTAAAGGATTTTCTTTTTCAACCACAGTTAAATTTCAGTAATCTTTCATTAGGATATTTTTCACATCTTAACAAGAACATTAGGTGTGGCATTGAGGCTCTTAAAAATATTTTTGTAAGTAAGTTGCTATTTGCCCACTTAATCATGGATTTGATAAAGGACTGTTCCATTTGGACACAACAATATCTTTTATTATGAGAATGGTTAAACAGAGTTGTGTGATGGTGAAATCTGCATCCTTTGAGGTTTTTAGGGCTTTAGGGTATGTAAAAATGGGGCAGTTCATCTGATTTACTTTGAGCCAGAATTGGGAGTACATGACTACCCTCAACACGTTCCTTAAAACCTAAGTTTTTCTACTGTTGTAACATCAGTTAGTCAACTTTACTGATAAATATGGGGCATCCTTATTTGCATTGTTATTTAGATTTAGGAGAAAATTAAGGATCTTTTAATTGGTTATCACTGTCAGATTGCTCTACTACCTTTTTTTAAGCAGGGTTTTTAATTGCTAGACAAAAGATGTAGTTACTGTAAGGTAAAAGATGTTACCCTAACTTGAATCTTCTTCTTTTGGATTTTTTTTTGGAGAGATTTTCTTTTATTTGGGCAAATAAGTATCTATATCTTATTGGTTGAACTTTGTCAAAGAAAAATTAAAATCAAAGTCTGAGATGATTCATTTTCTGTTGCTAAAACTACTTATAAGTATTTATAAGCATTAAAAACAATGAAAACTTCAATCTCATTAGAAAGTTGCATTTGGCTTTATCTCCCCCACCTCCCTTTTATGTGAGAATTATATCAGTGTGTTGGTTTAACCATTAGTGTAATTTCTTCATGTCAGAACTGTCCTAGATGCTGGACTCCAAGGAATTGTACCAGCCTGTGTATGAATATCTTTTACTGTTTTTGAAGAGCTGCTAGACATGTCCTCACTGTTAATTTTTAGATCTTTAGGTATCTCTTATTTCAGTTTTCTTCTCCTAATACTTTTTGATAGATGGATGTGTACCCAGTGCCTATGAAGGACTGCCACTGGGATGGATAAAAAAACCCCAAACAGACTCCCCAGCTGTTGTAGTTGCAGGTTGAGAAAATTCCAGCACTTTGGATGTTCATTTATATGAATCCATTGCAGTGGATTTCAGAAAGACCTTTATCAGGGAGGACTCTTTGAATTTGTGGAGTGAAATTAAAGATCACTGATAGTCTAGACTAGTGGATTTCCAAGGCATGTTGTCAAGGTTTTTCTCTGTGTTTTCAACAGTGAGATTTTAAGTGGAAGTTACATGATTTTAAGCTGAAATTTAAAATATGAACAGGAAGTATATTTTTTGTTCCCTGTTCCAAAGACTGTTGGTAAATAAGCAATGCATAACACTTAATATTCTCAGATTTGTCATGGTGTGGTAGTGTGTTTAAAAGCCTGCTGAAAGAGCCAATTCTTCAGGCTCCTGATAACTGCCATTATACAGGACGAGAAAATAAAGTTGGGATAAGAGAAGTGTATATATGAAAAATAAATTTACCTTGCAACACATTAAAGTATTTCAAGTGTTTAAAATTTTTATTTACAACTTCAAGTGTGATCCACGTGCCATGACACTGTTGTACTATGATTTGTTAATCTGTCTGCAGGAAATGCTGTTGTGAAATCTTGGGATGAATTATATTTTTACTCATGCATATCTCTGTGATGGTAGATGTAATCCTCTTGTACTGTTCTCTTTCAGGAAGAATTATTATGTTGTGATAGATTTAGGAGATTTTTTTTCTACTCTTGCATATTAAAACAGTGCTTTTAAAGAAAGTTACTAATTTTCTTTTCGAATGCAGAATGTTCAGATGTTACCTAGGAGTGAGAAATTTTACTTGTACTAATAAGTGTCTGTGAAGTTTCACATAGTAGCCTAATAAAAATCTTTGGGGAATAAGGGGGTAGAAATAATTTTAGCATTCATGCAGTGATAAAGTTTGTTCAAAACCATATAATGCTGTCAGCTGCTTTCTGTGACCTTTCAAATTAAACTGTATCTGCAGAATATCTCAAGTTAGGAGTTAAAACTCCTATATCACTTGTAAAGCAGCTTAATGCCATGGTTACTTTACATTTCTCCTTACGGTCCCTGGAAACTTAAGATTTAAAAACCAGTTGGAGTTTTTTCACCATTTTTATTTGGGATCTTCAGCCAGGGCTTTGCTTTTGTGCCAGCAATGTAGGTGGAAATTTTCAATGTTGTGTCATCAGTGTATTTTTAGGATCATGTTTTGCTTCTTTTGGTAGATGTTGGGCACTACTAAGTGTTGAAAATTGGAGAGGCTAAAGAAGACAACATTGTACTAAACAGTATCGTACTGTGTAACAAGTAAATGTCTCACCCTGCATAGATGTAATCTATTCAGACACAGTGGCAAAGTAACTTTGACTCTATACTCTTTCTTGGGATATGACTGATGGTATGTTTAAGGGAAATACACACGCTATTTCTGTTCCCCCTTATAGTTAAAATACAGGTTTTCAAATTTTGAAAGATGCTACATTAGAGACAGTAAAAATGTGTTTTGTTTTCTTTTTTCTTTGAGATTCTCAAATAAATTGAGGCAAGTTTGGTGTATCTTCAGGCATGTATATTTGTTTTAAAGTGTAATTTATGGTAAATGTAATGTCTTAATTTTTCCCCACAGGGATCTTAAGAACAACCTTATTAGTACTATAGATCCAGGAGCTTTTCTGGGGCTTTCATCTCTGAAAAGACTGTAAGTACTATATCTAGCTAGTCAGTTAAAACAAAACAAACAAAAAAAGCCCTCAGAGAGAGTAAGTCTTAAGTTCTGGAAATTTAGACAGCAAAGCTATTACACATTAAAAGTTGAATATATATATATGCTGTCTAAATTTATACACACACTCATACACACATGTGTAAAACAAAGCCTGCTTTCAGTCTTATGACTGAAGAACAGCCACTGCTTGTGGCTTGGCAGTCGCACTTGTTCTCACTGACAGTCTCTTGTGTTATTCCTTTCTTCTTGTATTTCAGTGGCTTGAAACATCACTGGATGAATGTTTATTCAGAGCTTTGATGCCATCAAGTCTTGTTTTGTTAAATGCTAAACTCCTTATGATTTTTTTTTTTTCCATAGGTCATAGTGGAACATAGAGTCCCTTGCTATTAATGTAATGCTGAAGTTACTGCACTGTTAATGCTGCTTTATTGAAGGTTATGCCAAAATTCCCATTAACACATTTTTGGGGGATTTATGCCTTGGCTGTGAAAGTTCTGTACCAGATGAAACTAGAAAAACAAAATTTCAGCCTGTTGGCTTTTCTTTTTTCCTTTTTTTTTTTTTTTAACGCTCCAGATTTTTGGAATGGCTGTGACAACTTTTAAGTCTTGGTGATTTTGCCACTACCTCCCTCCCACCCCTGCTTTTCTTAATTTTTTATGGTATTATATGTTCATTTGTCACCGATCAGATGATCTGGTTCACATAAAAGGAAAATATGTTGGTAATTGCACTTTTGAATACCTTAAAAATAAAATTGAAGGACCAGTTCTAGGTCATTACTGCTTGCAAGCTTAATTTCTATTCCTTTAAGAATGCTTGGTCATGTAAGACCTATATTGAAAAATATATAACATTTAAATATTTATCTAGGTATAAATATAGAAGTGCTCTTATTTATGTATAATAAATGCACTAGTATAGGTGTCTGATGTTAAAAATAAAGTGCTATGGCACATGTGATGAATATGCTGTATGAATATGGAAGTTTACTTGGTAAGGATGTAAGCTTATCCTTTTCTAAGGGAATTTCCTGGTAAGGCTAGGCCCGTTGAACTGTATGTGGGCAAACTATAATTAGTTAAGAAATGGGTTAAGGAGTCTGTATGCATATGTATACAGCCATATAGCAGTACCTTGTGGGTTTTGCTGAAAAAGACCAAATGTATGTGTGGTGCAATCTGTTACTCATGAATCTTAGTTGATATACTTCTATTAGCAGACTGTAAGTAATTTGAAAATAAACCAGTTTATTCTAATTTTTCCTTTTTCTTCTTTATAGAGACTTAACTAACAACAGAATAGGCTGCCTGAATGCAGATATATTTAGAGGACTTGTAAACCTTATTAGATTGTAAGTATAATTTGGTTTATATAAATACGCCTAAGTTTTAGCTTTATGTAAGTTAACATTCTTTGTTTCAAGGGGAGTAGTGTGTTTAAGTGTGAGTTTAAACACACACAGCATTGTTACTCAGTAGCAAGCGTAAAGAGCAGTGGGGCCAACCCAAACCATACTATCGGTGCTCTGTTGGCCTTGGCAACCATTTTCCAGTTTCTAAGAAGGTATGGCAGGGGATGTGGAAGTGACTTGCAGACTGTGCAAAGTATTTTCCTTAGAAAAATCTTTCAGGGTTATAGAATCTTTTAATATCCGTGCCTTCTAACATGGCATTGGTGTGGGTATGTTTCGCTGGCTTTCTTACACGTTTTGTAGTTCTTCATTTACTTTAAGAGATTAACATGTATGATTAAAAAATGTTTTCTTGCCCTGATTTTTGGCTCCTTTAACACAGTACTTTAATTGTTTTTTGGGGGGGTTTTTTATATATCTATATATAAAGTGGTATGTATAATATTTTTTTAATATTCTGATAGATCAAACGTGCTTCTTACAGCATGTTAATAGGAACATATCAGTTCACTGTGAACAGAGAAGTTTTCAAACTTCTTGAAAGCTATGCTCAACATGTGCTGATTGTTGCTTTAAATAAAAATAAAATATTTGCATTCACTTTTTTCACAATCTAAAATTCTTCAGCTAAAACAGAAGTATTGGAGAACAGTTTATTTTGGGATTTTTGCTAAGCTATTGACACCTGATTATTATTCTTACAGGCTTGTGAACTGTGAGTGTCATAATAGTGTCTTGTAGTTTTTAAAAATAATGTTATCTTGAAGAGGGTGGGGATTTTTTACTTCATGTGTCAGTTGTTTGAGCATAAGTTCAAATCATGATACTTTTATTTCTCAGGAATCTTTCTGGAAATCTATTTTCTACAGTTACCCAGGGAACATTTGATCATCTTGGTTCTCTGAAGTCACTGTAAGTACTTACTGTATCTAATCTTAATTTGCATGATCCCTTGTGTTCTTAACAAAAAAGCATATTATGTACACTTGCTTTGTTTTGCATTTTTACTTTTAATCCTCCTGGGTTTTTTTAATCTGAATAACCACTTGGCAGGTGTATGTATGTACAGATATTTGGGTCTTTATACAATCCCCTTCAAAAGCTGCTCAGTATTTGTTACATAGTTCTGAAAGAACAAAGCTCTATCGGCACCCGGGCTGCCAAAAGTTTTATTCTGTATCTATCATTTATAGTAAACAAATAGCATTTTATACCTTTATAACTAAGGGAACAAATACTTTTAAGGAAGATCTTAGTCTTTGAATAAGAGTATAGTTTTGTTACATGTAACAGTGGGTACATCTCCACATCATGTTATTTTGCTCTCTTGGAGTCATGAGTTGTAAGGAAGAAAGTAAGTGAAGAAAATATAGTGCTGATGATTAGCTTGCATTTTTTCCTGGTAGTCATGACAATTGACTTACTGTATTGACTTTCTCAGAAGCTTTGATTTCTGTCTTTGACACGAGAGTTAATTTCGTGTTTATAAAAGCAAATGTTTCCTTTCTTCCTTCAGCTTCTTTTAATTGTTCATAAGTTGTTATTCCTGGTGTTTTAATTGTGTATGTAAAGATTACTGTCCAAGAACACCACAGATCTGACAGGAGAACCTGGGTATAATCCTTGCCATTAAAAATGTGTGTATCTGGAGGAATTCCCATGAACAAACACTAAACGAAGTTTCACAGGAATGTTGATTTTAGGTTTGAACTGTTTGTTGTGTGATATTGTGTTATTCTCCAGACATTCGCAAATGAAGAAAAGTTTTCACTAGATGTAAGAAACAGTGTAAAAACTTAAAAATGTACCAAAACATAGCCATATGTTTTGGTACGGTTTTAACTGTTTCTAAACAGATAAAATACTAATTTTTAATCCATAAAATTAGTTAATATTAATGTCTTTTATTTTAGTTGACTTCAACAGACATCTGTGGAGGGGTTTGGGTATAACCTTTTAGTAGAAAGTACTAAATTAACAGAGGAGACTTTATAAATAAATTAAAAACCTTATGATTTTCAAATAAAGCAGACTAAAATTGTGTGAATAGTGGTTCTGGAAAAGCAAAATGGGTGAGAAGCTGTTTCTGATTTTACTGTTAAAGCCTTTGATAAAATCAAGCCATGAAGCATGTTCTTAAGTTATGATGATGCATATGCATGAACAGCCTTCATAAAAGAAACTGCTAGAAATTTTCATGTGTTGGTATTCAATGTTCCTCATTTATGGAGAGAATTCCTTTTGTCAGGGAGTATGTTCTTTTGTTCTCAGACCACAGTTTGCAGAGGATTAGATTATATTCTAGTGGTTAGAGGCTGGCAACTCCACTGTATTCTGGAGTTTCACTGCTTATTTTCTGTGTGTCTGTGACAATGAAAGGCATTGCACAGCTGTTGATGTGAAGCTTTCAGACCTTGGAGTTTTGCAGTTTGTCCCTGTAAATACCTATTTTTTGTTGCAGAGAATTTCAGACTGATTATCTTCTTTGTGACTGCAACATACTGTGGATGCATCAGTGGTTAAAAGACAGAAATATAACTGTACGTGAGACAAAATGTGCCTATCCCAAGTCACTTCAGTCACAGACGGTGACTGGTGTTAAGCAGGAGCTTCTGACCTGTGGTAAGCACTCCTGGCAACTGATACTTGTTTTCTAAAGCATTCTGTGTTCTGTTAATATTAGGGAACAAACTTTTTCTGCATTGTTTTGTTTTCCTAAAATTCAACACTTGTATGACAGTGGTAATAGTGACTCCTTTTCAGAGGCTGAATTTTAGTTGTGATGCTTGCTTGTGGAAATAAGTAAGTTGATGATTGTGGGTGTTAATCTGTAGAAGCAAAGGATGAGTAGCTGTCTCTAGAGATAAACTTTTTTTTCTGCTAATCTGTGTTTTTCAAAGATCTTTACCTCAACTTCACAAGACGAATTGGAAACGGATAATTTCTTACCAGAGTTTAGCTATCTGACTTTAGATATGTGAATTATTCTAACCCCAAATTTCTGAAGTTAAAAAGATCTTGAATTACTTTCCTACATGGTGGTTCTGTTCTTGATTAGACTTCTCGTAATGAAAACATTATCAACTTGTTTAACTTCTTTTTTCATTACAATTATTCCATCTGTAAAAATTAAAAACTATATGTATTTGTGATTTTTGAGTCTCAGTAGTGAGAAGTTGTGAAGAACTAAAATGCATAAATATATTTTCCCTTCAAATTTGTTTTTCACTCTTTTGGATGTGGGCTAGCAAAAGATTTTTGAAATATATTAAAGGAGTACCAATTTTGAAAAAAATATGATGATAATTTTTATTTTTTAATATCTAATGCATTAAACGTTTATAGAAATCTTGCAAGATGCAATTTACAAGGTTATATTAATAATTGATACTCAGTATATTTTTTCTCTTTTTTGAAAATTACGTCTATATTACTATTAATTGGGGCTTTATTTCTTGAATTCTAGAACCGCCACTTGAATTACCATCTTTCTATATGACTCCATCTCATCGTCAGGTTGTCTTTGAAGGAGATAGTCTACCCTTCCAGTGTATGGCTTCATATATTGATCAAGACATGAAAGTCTTGTGGTATCAGGATGGGAAGATAGTGGAAACTGATGAGTCCCAGGGTATTTTTGTTGAAAAAAACATGATTCATAACTGCTCGCTGATTGCAAGGTGAATTCATTGTGAGAAAATGTTTTTCCCACTTCCTATTTTCTGCTCTGATTTAGTGACTGTTTCCATAACCAGTAAGGTTCTCTCATATCCTCACTGAGAAAACATATGTAGGCAGAAACATCCCAAGTAGGGAATTAGTCTGTAACTTCACATATCTCCTGCTAACTATAAGTTTTAAGGAAGAAGGTCTAGAGATTTGATTAGTCAAGCCTACATGTTTAAAATGGTATTAGCTAGAGCAGGTTGTCCAGGACTGTTGCAGGGTTTTAATTTTCTTCAAGCTTTACTCAAGGCAGTTCATGTAAAATATGTTTGTGGTAGGCTACATTTGTTTTCTTAGAATATTAAAATGACAAAGACGTTGAAAACAATGCACTTAACTGAACTACTTTTGGATTCTTTACTCTTGACTTATTTAGCATCTATGGAGTGGTTATATATCCTGTAGTTGTACTAGTAAGTTAGTACTTTGATCTTTATAACAGATAATGCATTTGGGAATTTATTTTAGTTTGCCCTTTCTGGACAACTGAAAGGTTTGTGTTGAAGAGCAATGATAACACATAAGGAATTCAGAATTCTCTTTTCTTTCTGAAGTCAAGGGAATTTTTCCCATGGCTGTTCTTTTTCTTCCATACCTTGGCAAAATTGAGAGCTTGAAGAATAGTAAATAATTCTCTGTTAATTACAGTACATTGAGTTGTAGATAGCTCTAGTTTTGTAAGATCACTCATGGTTGTATGTAACTTGTTTCTTCATTGTCATTCTGTACTTCATCTTTTGGTAAAGCTTGTATTAATTTTATTGCAAGACTGAGTTTTTTTATTTGTTTATCTTCCCAGTGCACTGACAATCTCAAACATACAGGCTGGCTCCACAGGAAACTGGGGTTGCCATGTACAAACCAGACGTGGGAATAACACAAGGACAGTAGACATTGTGGTCTTAGAAAGTTCTGCACAGTACTGCCCTCCAGAGAGGGTTGTGAACAATAAAGGGGATTTCAGGTGAGTAACCTCAATTTTTTTTCAGAGGAAAGTCAATTTGATTTTGTTTCTAAGATTTTATGCTTTAAAGGCACCTATGTGGATGTTCACTTGTAAATGGTGTGTAATAGATTAACTGTTTAAAAGTATTATGTTGACAGAAGTACATGAAACTATGCCATGAAATGTTAAAATTTCAGCCAGTTAACACATTCTAGAAAGATATGGGAAGTAAGCTATTATATTTGAAATATATAAATGAAATAATTGAAATAGAATTAAACTTTTTTAGATTACCTGTAAGTTAGAGTTGGACTACTTACTGACGGGTTGATTTCCACCAGGTGATAGTTCTCTATTTAAAATCTCTCTGCTCACATACAACAGCGTAGTTTGGAGGTTTGCCCCCATTGTGTTGCAGTAAGTAATATGAATGGGGCTGCTTCCTTTTAATTATTATTGGGACTGTGGTGGTAGCTCTGATGTTCCATTGTGTTGGGTGTTGCGGAGTATTTTATCTTTTGTTCTTATCTCTTCACCTGTTTTCCCTTTTCTGATCTTTCTGCTGCTGGTTACTCTAACCACACGTTACTCCTGGAGGTGCCAGCTGTAACAGATAGCTTCTGTATAGATTCTCTATATGTAAGGTAATTCCCTTTATAACTACTCTGTGTTATACCTCCCTGCAGTAGCTCCTACTGAGAATTAGTGTATATAAAAGCATTGTGTTCCCTATGGTGCATAGGGTTTCTTAATGTTGTAAAAACTGCTTTTAACTGCTCATTTCACTTTTCTTATGCTGCTTGGCTGTGTTGATCTTCTGCTTGGTCTCTTGTTTACACTTATAATCTTTTGTTCCTTTACCTGCATACATTAGAGTTCTTTGAAGTCCTCATCTTTGTATATAGCCAATCTAAGACCTTGAATCTTTTATATTAAGGAATGAAAAGTAAGTTAAAGCATGTTGTTGGGACATAATTTTTGGGGGGAGAGAAGACAAGCTTTCAAGTGTAAAAGGGCCCCCTCCAGTTGTAGCTAAAATTTAAGTAAAGTCCTAGCTGAGACCATTAGTTTCAAGTTCATCTTCTTTATGTTCATTAGTTAAACAGTTGAGAAGAAGGCTGTCTGGGTATTAGCAGCTATTAGTAAAGAAAGTAGTGTTCAGATCACTTGCTGCACAGAGGCAATTTGGAACTACTGAAGAACTATGCTTTCATATTGTAAGGATTTATTTATATAAGAAACTTTGTGCGTATCTTCTTTTTACACTGTGGTGGTTTCAACTGCAGGGATAAGCATTACATTAGAAAATGAGAACTTCCTGCTTAAGGTAAAAGGCGAAGAAAGTCAAACAGATGCATGCTGTATTCATCAAAGAACACATCTATTTAAATCACTTATGCTTTTTTTTTATGATACAAGTGTGAATTGTTCTTCTTTGATTTGCCATTAGAGGTGAAAACAGATGGTAAAGGCTTATTTCAAAGTGTTTTCCATTAAATTAACCTGTGCTGTTCAGTGATTGCTCAGTGGAATAGTATTTACCCCCTCTGGAATAAAGTAGAAAGAAATAAGATTTCAGAAAATGTTCAGCTTATCAAAAAGTTCACGGTATCTGAGTTTACTATAACTGACTTCCACTCATAGCTTAGGTAGAGTAATAATAAAGAGTAATTTTTCACCTTGGAGAGCATATGGAAATAAGGTTTTGACTAGTGAGAAATGGTTCAGAGCAGATGGCTATAAATGATCCTAGGTGAACTTGATTTTATAGTTTTTTAGTTAGAACTGGTTAGTCATTTTAGCTTGGAAGGTGTTTCAAAACTGGCATCTAGACTTTTATCCCTGCAGAGATAGGATAGCAAAGCAGCAAAAGATGTTTGTCTTCAGTGTCTTTGGCTCAGTAATAGTTTAGCACAGTTTATAAAGGTTAGGCAAAAACTTCATCATGGAATCTATTTGCTTTAATTTAAATATTCTTTTAAGTCTTACTCAGGTAATGTCCCTGATTGTGTTACAATCAATGATTAAATTGAAAATACAGTTTGTATGTTAAAATGCTTCCACTTCAGTAAATCCTTTAACTGTTGTGTTTAACATAATTTTATGCTGGCAGTTAATAGAATTCTTTCTTAAATATAAGAATTAACTTTTTGCGAACTGTTACTCCCTGGGCATAATATATTTTAAAATTGTAATTATCATGCTAAATTCAGACAATTACTAAGATGTAATAATTAAAAAATACTGTACTATCTGTAGGCTAAGGAAATTATGATATAAAAGCTCATTGTAACTGAAAGTTATTGTTCATTTTAAGAAATGAATGCTTTCAAAACAGAATTAGTATATATGAAGGAAAGAATTCTTTTATAATCTCATGGACTGGCTTTTTTTTTTTTTTCCTTGAAATGAAATTACAGTACTTAAACAGAAATGAACCATCTTTTCCCCCACAGCTGTCTACTCTTATGTATATGTGATAAATTTTGAGCACCTAATTATAAAGGGTAATCAATTAAGAGTGTTAATACACTCCACATTTGCACTTCTGCTAGCAGTTAGGTAAACTGAGAAAGATACTCAAGATTAGACTCACAAGAAACTAGAAATACAGATTTACATAGCGTTTATTTGGATGATGAGAATTTCATGTCATTATTCACCCATTGAGCCCTGTTGGAGGGATGTCCTCTCCAGCTCCATCAAAAGAGAATGCCTCCTCAGCTCATCTCATACAGGTATTGGGAGGAAACAGTTAATGACTGAGAATGGTACAGCTTAACGTTCATTTAGCAAAAATAGGGAATAAGGACAGTGTAGTTGAAGCTGGAATCAGTTTCCCTATCTCATTCATCACTGGGTTGCAAAGAAACTCGTACCCATAAAAGGGGTATTGTGAATGAGAGAGGGAAGAGGATAAGAGACACTGTTTCTCACAAAGTGTTTCTTTTCATGACACTTTGCGTTTGTACTGGTTTTGTGTATGTGAGATTATGGTAGAGAGCTGTGAGTTTTAAATTGCCCACCTTCTATGTCTGCTTTAATAGAAAGCTTTCTAATTCATTATACAAATAATATATTAGTTTCAACAGTAAAATGTCTGTAGATATCTAAATTCTAACAGGGTTCCACATGGCTCTTCTTAGGCCCTGCTCTCTTGAACATCTTATTTATAAATGACTTGGACACAGGAGTGGAAGGGATACTAAGCAAGTTTGCACATGACACAAAACTGGGAGGAGCTGTTGACTCCCTTGAAGGCAGGGAAGCCTTGCAGAGAGACCTCGACAAATTAGAGAGAGGACTGAGCAATCACCAACCATATGAAGTTCAATAAGGGAAAGTGCCAGATTCTGCACCTGGGATGGGGCAACCCCAGATGTTCGTACAGACTGGGGAATGAGATGCTGGAAAGCCGTGCCAGGGAAAGGGACTCCGGGGTCCTGGTCGGTGGAAGTTGAATATGAGTCAGCAGTGCCCTGGCAGCCAGGAGGGCCAACCATGTCCAGGGGGGCATCAAGCAAAGCATCCCCAGCCGGTCCAGGGAGGGGATTGTCCCACTCTGCTCTGTACTGGGGCAGCCTCACCTTGGATATTGTGGCAGTTTTGGGTGCCAAAATTTAAGAAAGATATTAAGCTCTTAGAGAGTGTCCAAAGGAGGGCAATGAAGATGGTGAAGGGCCTTGAGAGGAAGCCGTATGAGGAGCAGCTGAGGGCACTTGGTCTGTTCAGCCTGGAGAAGAGGAGACTGAGGGGAGACCTCAGGGCAGGTACAACTGCCTTGTGAGGGAAAGAGGAGGGACAGGCACTGATCTCTTCTCTGGGGTGACCAGTGAGGAGACCTGAGGGAATGGCCTGAAGTTGTGTCAGGGGAGGTTTAGGTTGGATATTAGAAAAGGTTCTTCACTCAGAGGAGTGGTTGGGCACTGGAACAGGCTCCCTAGGGCAGTGGTCGCAGCACCAAACCTGACAGAGCTAAAGAAGCATTTCTTTTGGACAATACTCTCAGGCACATGGTGTGACTCTTGGGGATGGTCCTGTGCAGGGCCAGGAGCTGGATGCGATGATCCTTGTGGGTCTCTTCTAACTCGGCATATTCTGTGATTCTGTGAAATTTGTTCTAAGCATAGCACAGACTATAAGACTGTCTGGCATTGCTTGTATTCTTTTGAGAAGGTCATGGCAATGGATGATAAAATGCCGTGTACGAAGATGAACACAAAGGAAACTCAGGAGCAGTACAAGGACACTAACAAAAGAGAGAGGGGTATAAAAATAGGAAAGTGGAGATAAAAACAGGGAGAAAAGGCAAATAAATAATCTTGTAATAATCTAATAGCCTTTGAAGTAGTGTTAAACACTCAAACTCTCACTTTTTTCTGTTTGATGGCTACAGAAATTCCAGCATGTATATATATAGCTTAGAAATCATACTTGTTTAAGAACATAATAATTAAAGCTCTCCTGAAAAACTTGATTTTTCCTTTTGAGTCCTAATGTGAGAAACCAGAGAGAAACTTTCCTCTTTTTCTAATTTTGTACCACTAGATGTGAATAGTGAGAAAAGGAACAGCATGTGCGATTTTTCAGTAAAAATATTTGTCTTGGAGGTTCTGTCATAAACATCTGTCAGGACCACAAACTTAAATTATCCTAAGACCATGTGGCATTCAGTCTGTAAGGCAATACATTCAGTCAAAACTGAGCCGACCACACTTTAACTGAAAATGCTTTAGAAAAACACAACTTTTAGAAAACTGTCTGTAAAGGCAGAGACAAATACCCCTTTCAAAGTGACATCTTTGATGTGGAAACTTAATATAAAAATTTCAGCACTGATAAATGGTTTTGGAAATTATGTTTTGGCACTCTAGTGGTATGTTTCTGGAAACTTGACTCTGCATTTTGGAAGTGGAGATTTGGGTGTATTATGCAAGGTATTTGTGGGCCTGCATGTCTTTTAACAGCTGTGCCAGCTGATTTATTACTTGTCCTCATCTGCCTGTGTTCTTTTTGGCTTCATTCATTGAAGGATTATTATGGATACATAAGAATTGGGAACATAGAAGTATTTCATCTCTGTACTTGTTTTTCCAGTCTGTGTTGATTCAGAATTTATTTCTGTGCTGAATCAGTCCCTACTGAATTTCAGAGATTTGGATAAGTTTACGTGTATTCCCCTGTCCCTCCTTCCCTCCCCCTTCAGCAGATCCATAACTTGATCTCTCCATGATCAGAGTTGGCCAGACACGATCCACGATGTGATGTTTTTGTTAACTTGCTAGAGTGCATGTAATGTTGCACTAAAGTTACTACTGGGATTGTGGCAATTCACAACAAGGCTGGTTTTGTTTTGGGGTTTTTTTTTT
>VXAY01006086.1:98750-178384 GCA_013399855.1 Oxyruncus cristatus
TTTTTTTGGTTTTTTTTTTTTTTTTTTTTACTAAGGAAGATTTTTGTACTTTCTGCTGCCTTTTCTTCTTTATGGGCAAAAAGATGATAAACTTATATTACCATTGCAGAATCCATACCTGTTCTTTTAATTAATTTCCATTCTCTAAAATACCTCTGTATAATTCCAGGCATTTAAAATCTGTGTTAATTATCCTTAACTTTTTCTTTTTTTCTTCTAACCACCTCCATTGCCACCAAATCTGGTATAAGTTTTCCATTCTGATAGTGGTTGATGGTGTCACTTCTGTTAACTATTTGAAGTGGCTGCTGAAGCTCTGAATGTAAGGGAATGCATGTTTGCTAGGCTGGATGAAGCTCTGCTACAATACCCAAATAATCTGCTGTCTCTTCTAGTATTCAAATACTCTGGTGTTGGTCATAGTAACAAGTCTCTGTGTCTTAACAAAATTCTATTACTACAATATAGAGAAGTTACCTGCAATGCCAAAGCTGTGATAAAATTTAGTTGAGTCCCTATTTTCTAGTTTAATTTGTATTTATCATCTAGTCTCTTGCATTAGATTTCTTCCTAACTTGAAATTCTTTTGTTTGTTGCAATGACCTGTGCAATATAGGGATGCCACCAGCAGCCATCTTTTTGTGCTTGTTGCCCAAACCTAAGTAATGGTCAAAATGGCCTGAAGTAAGAGTCATTCTTCCGTTACTGAACATGCTAAAATTGTTCAGTGGGAACTGATTAAGAATAAATAGGAATTTGAGATAGACTTCCAGTATGCCTCAGAAGGTTAATCTCTTCTATTATTTAATATAATTGAGAAGTGTAGCCTTTTGCCTTTGACCATCCCCAGAGTTAATTCTCTTCTCAGAGGAAGAATTGTGATTAATCCTAGCATCGTCAGTAAGAGGAGTTACTTGACTCATGAGCAAGGAGTGAAAATGGTCCTGACTTTTTCAGTTTGTCTGTTTTGGCAGTATTATTTAAATTTTTAACTTCCTGAAAATGGAACACCCTTCAAGGTGTTTACTTCATCTTCCTGCAAAAACAGAATTTTCTTTTTTTTTTTTTTTTGAAGATAGATATATTCTGAGCACTTCTTAATTTGGCCCATAGCAGTGAATATATGGCCATTTACTAACAGGCAGTCCAGATATAAAAGCAAACTTTGAATCACGGTGTAATCCACTGGCATTTTTTGTTTGCCCTGTTCAATTTTTGAATGCAGCTGCTTTGGACAAAGCCCTCTGAAATACTTAAACTGAGAAAAAGTATGTTAGCTCATAGGGCTGTTCAAGGAGCTTGACTTATTTATGGTACAGAAAACGGGGTATGATCAAATAAAGCTTTGTTGCTTTTGGTTTTAGTTAAATCTTACATGTTGGGTTGTTGGATTTGAGATACCTAAATTGCAGAATGTTAAGTATATATCCTTTTTACTTTTAAAATTTAAGAAATTTTTTAGTGTTCTGAATGATAAAATACTGCTTATGCATATATGAACAGGAGAGAGGGCCAGAATCAGGGCCTTCTTTGCCCCATCCTTCTCTCTTCTCAGCATTGCAGCTTAATTCAGGCATGGTTTTCTTCTATTCTTAGTTTTCCTTGAATCAGTTCTTCCCTCATGAGTGATCAGTTCATTAAAGTTGTATTGCAATCTAATTTTTGTATTTATTTTTTATTTCTTTTTTTATCTGTGTATATGTTTATACAGATAAAATTCACAGTGAAATTAGAGCAAAAAGTGGAGGGAATGTTAGAAGTTTTCTTAAGAAGTGCTTAGTTTCATATACCTTGAATGAAAAGAATTATTTTCTACTTTCTTAACATTTTTGAAAAAATTTTTTCCCATTAATTTCTATTTGGTATTTTGTTTGTTTGCAAGAGCTGTCAAAGTGGTTGTACTACTGCTACTACTACTGTTTCTTAAGTACTGTAAATGTAGTCTTCTGTTCATATCTGCAGTTTGGTACTGATATGAATGCAGTTGTTTGAAAGTTACAGTAATGCAGATGAACAGGACAGGTAGAAAACTAGTATTCAGCTTGTTTTTATAGTGTTAACAGGGATTTTTTTCGTGCAGTAGTAAGGGTTTTTATAAAGAGAAAGTAGACTATTTTTAATTATTTTATAAGCACCTTCTTCTTTTCACCTGAAACCTCATGAAAGAATTCTAAAAAAGCATACTAGCATTAGAACTCATTTTGTTAATAGACACAAATATGAACAGCTTGACAATACTGAAGACGAGCCAAGGTGGCCTTTTAAATAGTTTAGAGATGCTTAGTTTTGAGTGTCTCTATTTCATGTTGTAGTGCTTAATCCTTTTATTTACTTGTCATGTAAATTTGTCTAAATGTGGGGATTTTTTTCCTTTTGACTCCCCAGGTGGCCCAGAACATTGGCAGGCATCACAGCATACCTGCTGTGCACACGTTATTCTGCTGGCAGTGGGATATATCCTGGCAACTCGCAAGATGAGAGAAGAGCCTGGCGCAGATGCGACAGGGGAGGGTACTGGGCAGACGAGGACTACTCCAGGTGCCAGTATGCAAATGATGTGACTCGAGTTCTTTATATGTTCAATCAGGTAATTTGTGCATTTCTTTAAAATCGAATGATGAAAATCAGATTAATGAAAATAAAACCTCAAAGGAGTCTTCATCTTTTTTAAGCTGATAATACTGATGGTCTTGATGAGTTATGATGAACATATGCCTCTGAGTACTGTAGTGGAACTTGTTTGGTGTCTCATTTGAGTGCCCCCAGATTGAAAGTGGAAGGGAAATTTTGTTCTTTGTACTCATGTAAAGCATAAGAGAATGGTGCTTGTCGTGATTATTTTTAACTGGATGCTCTGTCCTGGCTACGTGCTATAAAGAAGCAAGGCGGGGTCAAGCTGTAATGGAGAACAGTTCTTTTCATTATACTCGTAGAGTAGTCAAGTTCTGCTCTGCTTTTGTTGCTGTAAATGTCTGTGACCAAGAGGAGTTAACTAGTGAAAACAGTGAGTATTAAATAGGCTTCTTTAGTCTTGTAGCACTTACCAGGATATGAGAGTATTGTAGAATTTAAATGGAATTATGAAACAAATTTTCAGCTCCCGGCTCTATTTGACGTTTATCTAGTTAATGTACACTTTCAGAATCACTGTTCTGCAGTGATGTACCCAACCTTGTCTGTGTTTGTGCTGTGTTATAAATTACTCCATAAAGCTTTGAACCTCTGGTTTAAGCTTGTTGTTTTCCAGTCCAGTGCATGCTGTCGGATCATTAGTATCAATACAACTGGTGAAACTATGGACATGACGTTGTCTTCAGTGTGGTGTCTTGGAGTTTATATGATGGTTGGGTTTTTGTTTGTTTTTAATAATACAGCTCGGTCACTTGAGTTGGTGGTGTTGGTAGCACCACCCATGTTTAACATGGGACCGCAGTGGTTGTCTGACCCCAGGGTAGGATTTCTGTGTGTTGGGTGGGTTTGGAGTGTTTGTGAGATGACATGCTTTTATGTCGAAGAGTAAACTTCATACTGCATATCTGAAGCACCGCAGCCCCTAACTGACATAATTGGGATTTAAACTGGTATTTTCCCTTTTGGATGTCTTAGATTTATGCACATAATGAAGTCTTGATTTAGCCCAAGCAAATAGACATCCAGTTTGAGGCAAAAGCATTGAACTGCATTTTGTGTAGATGGGTTGTTGCTGACTTGCTTGCTCTGTGTTCAGTTGCTTACTAATGCAGATATAGTTTTTTTATAGCTCTGGTTCCCTGAAAACCCGTGAGCACTGGTGTAAGAAAGGTGGCAAGGGAGAGAGGGAAAGAAAGGGAATACCTCTTTTAGCCCAAGATAAACTTACAGGTTGACATAATTATTTTTGTTTTACTGCTTTATATTCCTAGCACTAGAGGTGCATGCCATGGCTTGGTCACAAGAAACATGTTTAAGGGTGGTATTTCTTAATGACTGCTTAGCAGGTGAAAGATGATGTTGGGAATCAGTTTGTCCTTTTGTGGGGCACAGCACGGTTGAGTGTTTGCTTATTTAGAGCTTTGATGCTGCTGGTTTGCTTTTTTTTCTCACCTGGGAATTCAGATTTTCGTGCAAGACCTGTGACAGCTCAATGCTACTCTTGCCTACATACTGTAGTCCAGATGCTCAAGAGCCTAGATTACTTAAGCCTGTTATAACTGTTTTTGGTTAGCCAATACTTATCTGATTGTGGAATAATACTGCCAGTTTCATGGTAGGAAGTTTAAAATGTTAGATTAGTATCTTCAAAAAAGCAGAAGTGTAATTTTCATGTGTGAAGTAGGTAACTTCTTAAGTAGATACCTGTGTACATGTATTTTTAAGCAGTTATGGTATGCTTCGAATTTTTTTTTTTAAGGGAAGAAGTGGCATGTTTGGGGTTTAGACTTGTTTTTACTCCTTAGAGCCACCTTCTTTTTACATGTAGTAGGTCTGGAATTTTTAGCAGTATTCTGCACGGAAATTTATTGTCTCTGAGACTAATATTAAATGTAATCATAAGTATCTTTAGAGCCTTTGAAAAAAAGGTAGTTGAGCTGTTTTCAACATTAGAATTTTGCCAAGCATTTTAAATTGAATCAGGGTCTAATTTTAAAGTGGAATAATGCCCTTGTAACATTTGTGTAAGAACATGTATATTTCACTGTTCTTGTTCTGTGTATTGAACAGGTGTAGTTTTAGGTGAAAAGTAATTGCTGATTAAGGAAAAAATTTAAAGAAATGATACAGAATATCTGAATTTGAAAGTTGACTTTGTTCAGCATGTGTTATGACTTGGAACATTATTTGCACTTTAAATGCATGACTTCTAGCATATTGGCAAGAACTATCTTCTGTTAGTTGCATTCAAATCTAGTGCAAGTGCTAAGACCAGCAGGGACAAAGACAGAGTTGTGCTTATGTAGCACATTGCAAATTCAGTAGGGCAGACTAGATATCTGTACACCAAAAACCAGAGACAGAACCTCTCTAGTTTGGATTATCATGGATAAACAGCATCTGAACATGAGCTGATAACATTTGCACAGCTTTCCATTGTGCTGTATAAAATTTCCCATTTTCAGTCCCTGCTAGCTCAGGCATGTTGATGTTGTGTATTATTTAGTGAAGAATTTTCCAGCATGTGGCTTACTTCAGGAATGAAATCATGAGCTTTGTCATAGGAGATCTGTCTTGGTTTTTATGTGTGTATTCCATTCCAAACATTTCTGTAATTACAGAATTGAGAGTGAATGCTACAGCAGTGGTGTGTTTGAATTTGTTTTAACTTCTCTTGCTATAAAATGCAATATTTTAGGAGCTTTCTGTTGTCATACCTAGGCTTTGAAAATTAAAATAAGCATTTGACAGTACTGTTTTGGGGTTTTCTGCTCCATTTTTGGTGCAATAACTCTCTCCCTTCTAGGACGACAGCACAAAACCCAGTGTCTGGCTGCAGGTACAAATCTGCAGGTTCTATGTCTTGTAGGAAATGTTTTGCTTAAAATGTTAAGATGGTAGTCCTTGGCTACCTAAAACACGGATCCCTGTGGGAATTGCTCTCCTCTTTGAGAGAATGCTTATTTATTAATTGATAAAGTGTTGTATTTACCTTGTACTTTTTCCTTCAGAATGTTCATGTTTTGTTCTCTATGTAGATGCCTCTCAACCTTACTAATGCAGTGGCAACAGCAAGACAGCTCTTGGCTTACACTGTTGAAGCAGCAAATTTTTCTGATAAGATGGATGTTATTTTTGTGGCTGAAATGATAGAGAAATTCGGAAGATTTGCTGAAAAATATAAAGAGGTAACTGGATAATTTGCCATCACTTTAAAGATAATCATAGTGTTTGTCCTTAAGTGTTCTGAGCAGCAAAACCTTCCCAACATTAGATGCAGGCACTGAGTTAGTGGATTATCAGATTCTATTGCATGTTTTTGTTTGTTTAGTAGGTCCCTGAAGTTGCTGACCCATGGTCACAGACTTTGCATTCGCGCTGAGATGATCCAGCATTCACTGGACCTGTAATGTGAGTAACACCTCTGGTCAGCACTGGAGCAGGGAGATAGGTACAGTAAGTCTGTTTTTATTTAATATGGAGTGGGTCACACAGGTTTTCATTGGTATGCTCTTATTTAAAAATACAAATAATGAAAGCCTCAGAGATCCTCTCAATAATGAATAAAACAAGACTTATCTTCTCCCCTTCCACCATGGTAGGCTGTCTTTATTCAATATTGAGCTTTATCTCTAAGGTTTTCAGTATTCTTTTATCTTGCAGGATATAAGATAAGACATTAAAATAAAATCTTAGAGAATGCTCATTGCTGGGGAGAAAAATGCAAGTAGTGGAATAGTCCCACCAATGGGTAGGAACTCTCTGTTTCACTGCTGAACAGAGGTTTTATTGATCTCACTGTACAGTGCATGTTGGGAAGCTGGAGACTACAATACCTCAATTTTAAACTTGTGCAAAAAATAAAAGGCAAATTTTACCCATCCACCCCTCAGCAAACCATAAATGCTGATTCTACATCCTTTGCAGAACTCCTTGGAGAATTTTCAGGCTAAATCTCCTTTTTACAATTAGACCTTGGATTTTTTTGCGTATTTTGGAATTACACAGTTCATTAAATGACTGGTTTTTTACTTAGTCTAAAATAGAAGCGTTTTAGATTACTGCTTGATTTACTACATTATAAGGATATTTGTTTCTCAACTGTGATTTATTGTCTGTGGAGTGACATAATCTGGCATTACTCTGCCATGTTTGAAGGTAATAGATAATACAAAAAAATAGATTAAATTCATAGGTAGTTTCAGTCTTAGTGTTTCTTTTTATCTCAGTTGGTTTGATTTGAAGCCAACCTTTGATTTGCTGGTATAGTCAAGGAACATGAGTGCAGTTTCATATAATAACTTTAGTAGCTATTAATAAGACTAATTTCTTATGAGGGTATTACTCCACAACCTTGTTCTTGACACTGTTATTCATATCTGTTTACTTACACCATCTTATTCTTAGTTCCTTAGTTTGTGTTACAGTGGCTATTCTGAAACATTAGTACTATGAACTATAAAAAGGTTCATTTAATAGCTCTTTCATATCAGAAGAAACAAATGTTCAGAAAGTTCTTAGCAAATTGTCTTGTTAGAATACAGTTGGATTAAGTCGTGCATACCTTGATAAGCAGGAGAAAGAATAATGTGTAATACATTTTAAAGTATGAAACAACTCGAGTTCTTCAAGTTCAGGATCCTTATACTGATAATTTATTGTAAAATTACCATTTGTTGATATGTAAAACTGGCTACCTCTTTTCAAGTAGTGATAAGTTATAAGGACCTTCAATTAATTTAATTTTGGGTTGTTCTTGAGAATGTAATGAAAACAGCTACAGCCTGCAGATTTTACTTGAGGGTCTGTGTTAGTTGTTGAGAATTATTACTGATTATAATTTCTATCTCTCAGACAGTTCTAAAAGTCATAAATATTTTTATATGCCAATTCTGGCCTTTATTTTTAAAGATTAAAAAAAAACCCTCAAAACCCCAAAACCACCCAAACTGCTGTGTTCTCTCCTTATTAGTAATATTCTGAAAAGAAAGCCTTGGGAAGCCTGGGTAAAGGATCTGTCTTCTTTACCCTACCCTGTCTCTCTTCAAGCAGAAAATTCTAGTCCCTAAATTTAGCCACTATGAATTGCATTTCAGTCAATTTAACTAGAAAATACACTCACCTTTGCTCTTTGGTCCAGTATTTGTCACTGCTCCTTAAATGTTTTGAAAATCTGGCGTAGGTCAATGTAGGTGCTCATTAATTTCGGCAGAGTTGTGGCCTAAATAAATGAGTTCCCTTTATAGTTTGTATTTGTTTGTCCTACAGAAGGCAGGGCGAAGGCTGTGAGCATAAACTTAAAACTATGTAATTCATGGTTTGAAAGCAGTGCTGCTACTTAGAGATATTTGCTGTCTCATGTATACCTGTGACCTAAAACAGGTCATGCAAAATAAAAGGCAAGCAAGAAAGCAATCAAAAAAAGTTAGACATGCTGAAAAGAAGTGAAGCAGGAGGGTTCCGTGCTAATTTTTGCCTATATTACTCTTACTGTCTTCCATCATACTTGCAAACTGTATTATTGGTAATTTATAATTTTATTTTGGGTTTTAAACTTGTTTGTAAATAGACCTTTTAAACAATTAGTACAGTCAAACATGGAATATATCTCTCTCTGCTTTTAATGAAATATCTGTATTTATAATGGATTTTTTTCCAAGTAAAATATAAACAGACAGATTACATTGGCATAACATTTTTCTTCACTGGAGGTCAAAGTATTTCAGTATCTCAAGATGACAAGAGGTGATTGAAACAGGAACAACCAGTTTCCTTTTGCTTTTTGTCCTGACAAGTCACTTTGTATTTTCTGATAGTGATCCTACTAGATGAACGCTTTCAAAGCTATAAAAGAGTCTTATTTCTCTTCTGTGTTAGCTTGGTGACGTGATGGTGGACATAGCAAGCAACATCATGTTGGCTGATGAACGTGTCCTGTGGATGGCACAAAGGGAAGCCAAAGCTTGTACCAGAATTGTACAGTGCTTACAGAAAATTGCGATGTATCGGCTTGCAAACGGAGCTCAAGTTTATTCTACTGTAAGTATGAATTTTTTTATTTAGAAGGCAGTTTGCTTGCTCTTGAGTTTGTATAGTTTTTTATTTTTCTTAATGTTGGTGTTTTCTGAAATATCTACTATTCCTGGAGGGAGAAGAGCAATACTCTGAACAGATTTATCCCTGCCAGATAAGCGGGAAAGGTCTTCATGAGGTTTTTTTGTGAAGGCAGAGAATTCCTTTACTTATTATCCTTTCTGTGGTGTGTGAAATTATTTCATGTTTGATTTTTGTCGTTACAGTATTCTCCGAATATTGCTCTTGAGGCCTATGTAATAAAGGCTGCTGGCTTCACTGGGATGACATGCACTGTATTTCAGAAAGTGGCTACATCAGACCGTACAGGACTCAGTGATTATGGGAGAAGAGATCCTGATGGAAATCTGGATAAACAATTAAGCTTTAAGTGCAACGTTTCAAATACACTGTCAAGTCTGGCGTTAAAGGTTGGTTACTTTGTTCCCCTACAGACTTTGTAATAATAGCTTATGCATAAATAATTTGGAAAGCAAGTTTATAATTATTAATTTTAATGTTAAATTAGCATTTTTATGTAATCCAGAATGACTGTGACAAGAATTAAAAGGACAAGGGATATTAGAGTTTGACTATAAAGTAGGTTTTTTAATGGACACGACTTCTAATAAGTAGGTGTGGTTTTCTACTGAAAGTATTGAAAGGTAGTGGAAGTTCTTAAGTTGGAAGATCCTTTCAGACCTTTTCATAAGGATGGAAACTGAAACGCTCCCTAGTTCATAATACGTCTTTATTTTCCTGTATTTTCACCTTCATTACATATTAAACAGATATTACCAGTTTGCTTAAATATATGAAATACTCTGCTCAGAGTGATACTGTAATAAGCATGAAACAGAAAACTGACCTGAAAGGTTAATTTTGTGTTTATCTGTGTGCATGTATGTATACATGCACATATAAATATATATATATGTGGGTGTGTATAAAATGGAAAAACTTATATTCCATAAAAGTATTTTTTTCAGTTACATTCCCCAACTTAGCAGTTTGCTTTTATCACTTAATTTGCTTGAATGTCACTTCAGGGTGTATATTAGAAATTATACTTATGTAATCGTATAATCGTATGAAATCATGTGCATGCTTCTCTACCCAAGTATAATTTATATACAAGTTAAATGCTGTTTGTATACAACATTTCTGTATGTTCTGTTTTGAATAGTACTAGTGCACAATTACAGCACTTGTCTGTATGCTTGTCTTGGTTGCTGCTTCTAGTTGCCGATAGTCAAATCTCGTAATACTTTACTGAAACCAAATTCAACTTTACTCTCTCTAAAAAGTAAGACAATTGCAGAATCTTAACTTTTTATTTCTTTTTAAATTTTTTTAAGACTTTAATAACTTGATTTAAGCTATTTTATCCTGGATTACTTGGAATCGCTGTCGAATCGGTTTGTCACAATACAGTCTGCTAAATGCATTTATCTCTGCCACTGTTCAGTTAGAGGAGTTGCTAATTTAGTCTCTGTAAAGAGTTTTGCTTTCTCTTTAGAAATTTAAAAATCTGTTTATTTCTAGAACACCATTGTAGAGGCTTCTATCCAGTTGCCAGCTTCCCTTTTCACTCAAAAACAAAAAAGAGAAATCAGACCAGCAGATGAATCTGTCTACAAGCTTCAGCTTATCGCGTTTCGCAATGGAAAGCTTTTTCCAGCAACAGGAAATTCAACGAATCTGGCTGATGATGGGAAACGTCGCACAGTTGTAACTCCAGTTATTCTCACCAAGATAGGTTTGTTTTTATTGTTACTTTTTTATGACCTTTATGAAGCATTTTGGACTCTCTTGTTTTGACTAGTGTGTACCTTATAAAAGGTTTTAGCATCTAACGCCTTACATGTTGAGAAATTTATGTGCATATACATTTCCTTTGTAACAGATGGTTTAAACCTGGCCAGTCACCATGTCCCCATAAATGTGACACTGCGGCGCATTGCGCACGGAGCAGATGCTGTTGCAGCTCAGTGGGACTTCGATCTGCTGAATGGACAAGGGGGATGGAAATCTGATGGTTGTCACATCCTTCTGTCTGATGAAAATATTACTACCATTCAGTGCTACTCCCTCAGCAACTATGCCGTCTTAATGGTATGACACTTAGAATTGCATTTCTTTTTGGAACGTAAAAATACTTCAGGATGCAATTCTATTTGGGTTTTTCTTGTGTTTCCACATTCCATTTCATGTAAAACTAGGTGTAATAAATAAATCTTTAGTTTTTGGTCGTGGTGATGTAAATGTTGAGGTAAGATGAGGCTTAAGTGGAAATCTGTCCAAGTGGAATTAATTACTGAATATGCTAGACACAGAACTATTTTCATATGTGAAGTACTATGTTATAGGAAGACATTTTAATGAGCTCCTTAATTAAAAAGGCTTTTATGAACTTTAGTCTGGTAATGACAGGTTTTCTTCAACTCTTACCTTTTTTAAAAACTATCTTCTCTGTGTTAGATTAAATTTGTTGACTTAATGTGTTGGCAGGACAGGAGTGTTTTCTCAGGTATTTTTTTTCCTGTGATCCATAACCAAAGATAGCTATTTCATTGCAAATTAATTGTTCATTCACTAGTATGTAGTTCTGTTACCAGAAGACATCCATTGAAATAGAAAAAAAATCAAATCAGTTAGTAATTATCAAAAATCTTTGAAATATTGCTTAAAATAAGTATCTAAACTCTAATCTTAGCATATTATAAACTCTAATCTTAGCATATTGATATCAGTAAAATGGTTAACCAGTCCTAAAATATGGTCATAGAAAAAGAAAAAGGAGCAAGACACCTTTTTTATTGCTCTTCAGTTATGAAGACTGACTTTGTTCCCAGAGCTCTTAATTTCAGAATTTGGCCTGGGCAGTTTCTCTTTTACAGATGACGACTGCTACTCTGCTCATCAGTAATCACCACAGATACTAAATGATAAAACGTGATACATAAAAATGGTAGGCTGATAGGAAGCTGAATGAAATAGAAAGAGGTTTAGGAATTAAGTTTAAATTTCATATGGGGTTTTGTTGTAGTTAATGTGCTCTGTGTGTAATTACATATATATTTTTATGTAAGTGTGTGGAAGAAAGAGGATTCCTTTATAATGATCAGTGGATGAGAAGTTGCTGTTTTTCTTTAGCAACTCACATTTTCAAAAATCTACCTCCAAAGAGAATTAAATGGTAGAATACCAAAAAGCTAAACATAAATAAAATTGATTTACATGCCAAGGTTTTAAAAAATGCTCAAAGAGAGACACTCTTCACTTTACCTCTGAGGGTACTGTTTTAAATTACTTTAAACTGTTACAATCCTATAGTCCCTTTTTTGTTGATACTTTTAAAATATATAATCCTTTCCTAAAATATAACAGCATTCTTTAAAATGGAATTAAACTTCATTTGTATGTGTAGAATGTATGTAAAGGGAGATTATGCTTTGAGTTTGTCACATTTCTGTCACCTGGAGGAACAAAAATGAAAAGGACGTTCAATATGCTTCCATAAAGACTATTTCTAAATTAATACATGGTAAGATTGTATTAATATCTTCTTGTGAATTATAGTGAGAACTGTTGACAATCAGAAATCAAAAAAGTTAAAGAAAAGGGCAGTATACTTGGTGGAAACTGGTATTCCTTTAATATTTACTATTTCCCAAAATGTAGAGATCAGAGAGGTGGGGGTAGGCAGAGGGGCACAGAGTAATAATACTTAGCTGACAGATGTTCTTTACACACAGTTAATAAACTGCAGAAGCTCTGGATGTCTTAAGTGGCTGCTGGAAAGGGTTTTCGTAATGCCTATCTATATATGAACCAAAAAACCATAATAACCTTTTTCATTTGTAAACTCTCATTATGTTGTTAAAGTCTGGGTTTTGGTCCTAGCCTCATAGGAAGTTATTTTGAGTTCAGTTTTAGAAGTGTGCTTTTCAATTCAGCAGTTGTCATTAGCATCAAATACATGAACAGCAGTGGCAGGAGTCCATCAGTCATCCTGGCTGGATGGTGAATAACTTAACCAGAGTTATTTCACTCTATTTTAGGCTTCTTTACTTTAGTGTGTATGTGTGTAGAAGAAAGCACGTTGTATGAAGACAGGTCAATACATTACATTTCAGAACATTATGCAAAGTAAAGGAAACATTACTGAATGCCTAGTTGTCTGATCTAGTGATTTAGACAGATACAGTTGTAAAACGTTTTATTTATTTGGAAATTATCTTTACTACTGTTTAATAATAGAAGAAGTAAGCAGGAGGTTCACCTGGAAACTCATTATTATAGGCTTGCAGCAAAGTTAAAAAACCAGCAATGGTGGTTGAGAAGAAACAAAAGTTCTCCTAGCTGAGTATAAACCCCCTAGTGTTCTTAATGTCATCTCTACTGTTATTTTACTGTATTTCTTTTTTACTGAATTTAGAATCAGTTTAGCTCAGAAATAACATTATTAGCTCCCCTCACTCCATTTAGTAGGTCTGAAGAATGTCAGTGTAATCAGTAAGAATTCCACTGACTTAGTGTGTATTGGGTCAAGGCCTTTGCTAGCTTGACAAAGCATTTTTTGTTTTGTTTTGGGTTTTTTGGGGGATTTTGTTTGTTTGGGGGGGGGGGTTGTTTGCATTTGGTTTGGTTTGGGTTTTCTGGGGTGTTCTTGAAATTTGTGCCAGTATGTGCATGAAATCATGCTACCTGACAGGAAGCAGCAACCGGAATTGTCCTACAGTTTCAGTTTCTTGATACTCACAGTCCGGGTGTGACAAAATATTAGCTCATGCTTGTAAGAGCAGTGAGTTCCCACGGATCTCCAGCTGCATATCAACCAGGCCATGGGTAGTGTTGAAATCAGATGACACTGACTGCCTGAGGCATAATATCTTATGTTCTCTTTCCAGGTGCCAAAGAAAACCAAACACATAAGAATCAAACTGACAATCTGATGAAGTTAGTTTGAAATGAGGTTGTTGAGTTAGTTAGGAATAACACATTTATATTCTGATGAAAGAGCAATTCAAGGAATGGTGAAGAGACTGCTGACTCTAATTTAATAGTAAGCCTCAATTCAAAAACTCTTTTCCTGTCTATGAAATCAGATTATCTGTCTTATGCTTAAAACCAGATTGTATGTCACTGATTTTTCTCAAAACAAACTGAAACTTTCTCGTGATCTTTTACTGTTCTTTCTGAATGCCAAGTTTGTTCCTTTTCCCCAGCACAATTTTGAACTTTGACAGCTTTAGAGCTTTGAGTGACTAACTCAGAATCATAGGTGAGAGAATTTTATGTATCCTATCCATTCTGAAAAATTATTTTAAATAGATTTTTACACTAATCATAGCTAAGAAAAATTACTTTATTTTGTGCTGGAAAGGACTGAAGGGTTTTTTTGAGTCATTGTGTTGTGTCTGTGTGTGTATACCCCTGGAAGTCCATATTTCTATTTCAGAAAATGAAAATGTCACTTCTGAATGGATTCAGAAAACTTAATTGATGCTCTGGAGCTGTTGAATTCTTCGAGTAATCAACTATCTATTCTGGTCAAAAAGTAATCATAGAATAACAGTCTGGTAGGAACATCTGGTGCCATTTGGTCCAGTTACCTGCTCAGAGTTTGACTACCTTCAAAGACAAATCTTACTGCTCTAGGTCATATTCATTCAAGCTTTCCGTATCTCCAAGGGCACAGTCTTTCTGGGCAGTATGTGACCAGTTTAGAATTTTTTTCCTGTATCTAATCATAATTTTCCATGTTGCTGGTAACATCTGCCTTTCATCCTTTCATGGTTCAACTCCAAGAAGAGTTTGACTCTGTTTTCTTTATACCACCCCAGTAGGTAGTTCAATATAATAATGAGATCTCTCCCCTTTTCCATTTCTTCTTAAAGACTGAAGACATCTTCAGCCTCAGACATTGTGTGCTTCAGCCTGCTGATCATCTCTGTAATCTGTTAGACTTGCTCCATCCAGTATGTCAGTGCCTTTCTTGTGCTGGGGAGCCTCAAATTGAGAAGAGTTCTGCAAGGTGGTCTCACAGTGCTGAACATAAGGGAATGATCAGCTCACCCATGTGCTGTCGTTGTGCTCACACAAGTGTGGTCTTAGCAGTGTCGCCTTTGAGGCGCCTTGGGGTCAGATTTTGTCTACCAGTATCTCACGTGGCTCTTTGGTGGTTTTCTGATCAGCACAGTGCCTAGCTGGTATTTTCATGTACCTGGGGTTATTCCATCCCAGATGCAGATCTTTTAATGTTTTCCTTTGCTAAATGTCATGATGTTTTATCAGCCCATTTCTCTGGCTCACTGACATCCCTCTGAGTATCCTCTACTCTGTTGATCAGTCCCCCCAGTCTGTGGCATCATCTCCAGAATTGCTGAGGGCACTTTCGGTAATGTTCTTTGGGTTGTTGAAGAAGATAATCAAGAGTTAAGCACAGTTGTTATACATGATGTACATACAAGTATTTTAAAGATGAAGAAAACGGTATGTGTCTTAAGCTGCTTACATCTGTATAACTTCAAGCATATATGAAGTTTATTTCTATAAGATTGGTGACTGTATTTATAAAGGTCAGCCAGAATAGCAGGTAATTGCAGAAGAAATGCAGGAACATCAAGTAAATAACTGGAGAGTCAGTCTGGGGGGAGTGAGGAGGGAAGGAAGACATTTCATCTAGAAGATACCTGTTACTTCCTAATTTGTGTTTCCTTTGTCATTCCTCCGCCCTCAAAAAACAGTAAGATACGGTGGACTAATGTTATTTTTGTTTTTGTTGTCAGGACTTGACAGGAGCTGAATTATACACACAGCCAGCTGATCTTTTGCATCCAGTAATTTATGCTACTGCCATGGTTTTGCTAATGTGTCTGTTGATGATCATGGTCAGTTACATATATCATCACAGGTATGAATCAAAATTACTAGACTAAAAACAATTAGGTTTATCATGCTTAGGACTGACTACCTTTTCTTTTTGATTGGAACATGATATAGTAATATGCATTGGTGTTTTTTCCCTTATAAAAATTTTTAATGCAAACTAACAGTTAAACAAATAGCTATTTCATCTTTCTTGAGTATGATAATTTAGCTCCCACAACTGTGTCTTTCCTTTAATTTTTCACTTTTGCTTCATGATGAAAGAAGAGACCATTCAAGAATGATGGTAGAATTTAACAAACTGTTCAGCCTTTTACATTTCTGTTGATGTGAAAGCTTGAAAGCCTAAAATTTTTTAAATCAGGCCCCAAATAGATGTATAGAGCTGGTTAATAGAAGGGTGTTTTAATTTCTTGTGATAAAGACCAGAGATTATATTTGATTACAAAGTATGTGGTAGTCAAACCATCATTAACAGTCATTATATGTCATTTATCATGTGTATCTTGCTAGTTTCTGAAAACCAGTAATGTCAGCTGTGTTTTATATTGTCTAATTTGTTTCTTTTAACAGTGTGATCAGGATCAGTGTAAAAAGCTGGCATATGCTAGTTAACCTAAGCTTTCATATTTTCCTAACATGTGTGATGTTTATTGGAGGCATAACTCAGACCAGGAATGCCAGCATTTGCCAAGCAGTAAGTAAACATACAAACACTCAAAAAAGTTAGTTATCGGTTTCATACTCCTGTGTTTGTATTTGCACCCCTTGCCTTCTCAGAACTTAAGTGCTGTATAGGCACTCATCAGAATGTAAAATTTAGGCAAAAAAATAATGTTTTGTTTTGGTTTTAGAATCATAGAATGGTTTGGGTTGGAAGGGACCTTAAAGGTTATCTAGTCCAGTGCCTCTGCAATAAGGAGGGACATCTTCAACTTGATCAGGTTGCTCAGAGCCCCATCCAATCTGACCTTCAATGGGGCATCTACCGCTTCTTTGGGCAACCTCTGCTTGTGTTTTGCCACCCACATGACTTCTGTCTAATCTAATCTTTCAGTTTAAAGCCATTACCCATTGTCCTGTCACTACATGTCCTTCTAAAAAGTCCCACTCCAGCTTTCTTGTAGACCCATTTAGGTACTGGAGGGCCTTCTCTTCTCCAGCCGGAACAAGCCCAACTCTTCCTGTCTTCATAACAAAATTAGAGATTCTCTTTTATTTTCAATAAGTTGTGAAGATAAAACTAGTTCAGTACTTGAAAACCGGAAAAGTATTTCAGAAGTGCAGCAGAAACTTTTTGCCCAAATGCTATCACAAAAAATAAGCTTTGTCTGTTATTTTTATTTTTGAGAATTACTTATTGTGAAACTATTTTATAGGCCTGTATGTGGCCTTTACAGATCATGTGAAGTCTGATATTAAAATACTTATTTCCATTTGCTCAGTATAACCAAAGGGAAGGGAGAGACAAGTGTTTTAAGTCTGCATGCTTTCTCTAAACAAACATCACTAGCTTTGAGACCTCTTCTTTGTAATGATTTGCTCTTCTAAGATTTGTATGTCTCCAATTCAGTTGCAGTATTTTAATATAACAGTTGCTGCTTTGGAAAAATGTCAGTGAATTTTGTTGTCGTGTTTTCTTTTTGCATCCAGTGATTCAAATAAGTTTCTAATCACTCACTGAAATATTCCATAATGCTTTTTGTTTAAATTTACAGTAGTTACTAGGCTGACAGGTCAAAATGTTGCAATGAAAAATATCCCTGATCTTTATCCTGCGTACATGTGCATGCACACACAGATACACATGTACTTTTTTTCCTTACCTTGGAGACGGTAATCTTTCAGGAGAAATCCTGATACAGATGGGCTGTTTGAGAGTTGTGCTTTTACTGGTGATTGAAACTTGAAAAAAACCACTTGCAGTCATCAGAAGTTAAAGTGTTACCTCTTCCATACGCATGTGCTGTCATGGCAGTGTTGCCCTATGAGTAAGGCAATACAGGACAAACAGATTCTGCTGTGAAGCAGACTTTGCATTAATGTTTGGGCTAGTTAAGTATCTAGTACATTTTCTCTATTTTTGCATTATATTAAAATCACTGTATTTTGCCACCTGCTACATACTTATCACGGTATTATTAGTTTGCTGTTCCCTTACTTGTTTCAATTTGAATAATACCTGTAACACAAGACACTTTAAAGTTAAGTCAAAATACGGTTTCCTCAAGTATATGATTGATACGTAATCTGAAACATTTTGGCTAGTAAAGTTCTTCCCACATTAATAAGTTGTCCTTCCACTAGAGGCAGTGGCAGCTATGTAGCCATTCCAGATTCAACTGATGCGAAAATGGGTTTGCACAACATATTTTACTTTTTTTTGAAAACTACAATGATTTGACACTTAGAACAGTCACAAAAATAAGAGAGGTGTTTTTTTTCCTTTATGGTGAGTTGTGTGTTTAATGGTTAATATATTAACTCAGTAGAAAGGAAGTATTTTGGAGTTAATTCTTTTTTTGTTGTTTGTTTTTGTTTTAAGGTTGGGATAATTCTCCATTACTCCACTCTTGCAACAGTACTGTGGTTGGGAGTGACATCTCGTAACATTTACAAGCAGGTAACCAAAAAGGCAAAAAGGTGTCAAGATCCTGATGAGCCACCTCCTCCACCCAGACCAATGCTCAGGTGAGCCTGTTGTTTGTTTTTGTGAGTTATTATTTCCCAGGCTGCTATGTTTATATTCTGAGCAGATAATGTAACAGGTCACTACTGTTTTGTTCTTTCTGGGTCAGTAAAGTTCCTTCCCGATTATTCTGTTCCTTGGCATTATGTTAAAGAGGGTGAACTGGAGGATTGTTGGTCTTTGTGTATTACGGATGCAAAGCTGTATTGATGATATGTCAATTAAGAAATTGGTGGTGTTTCAGCATCACACTGAGGGTTTAAGATTTTAGGTAGCAACGCAACCCATTAAATTATCATGTAAGGAAGAATGTGCAAAACTGTATTATCACACAGTTAAAAAATGCTGCAACTTCAGTAAATAAAGTTCAATATGTTTTCCAAAGATTGTTTCCAAATAACTTGAAAAATAAGGGTGTCATTCATTATCAAATGAAAATAGTGTTCTTTTTGGAGCGTTCCTCGTAGAATTTTTATTTCTGGAATCCCAGAGACGGGACAAACTAATTATGAAATTTACCTTGTGTGACTTGTTCTTCATAGAAAATACTAACATGTTGTTCATGTTACCTCCTACATCCCACGATATTAATTAACAACTGCTACGCTGAAATTCTCCACAAGGTGGCAGAAGTTGATTACCTTTGATTGGTATAGGCAAATATTTGAAGAGCTTGATTATCTTCAAGTAAAATTTACAGTACTGTATACAAGCATATAGAAGTATTTAATTGATAAGTTAGAAGGTAACTATTTATACCGCTTCATTACTGTCTTTACTTTCCTTAACTTTTATTATTTATTTTAAGAAGTAGTAAATCTGTTGTATTCACTGTATACTCACCACCAGCTGTGCCTTCCAGCAGGATACTGAATAGCCTTTTTAACATCTGTTATGATTTATTTTTTTTCCTCCATCCCTTATTGTTTGTTTAGAAGTTCTTGCTTTGAAAAGTGTTGCAATAAAATTAGCAGTCTCACAGGCTCATAGACATAAATGTGAACATGGCATTTCAGATCTGAACACCTCATGAGTGACAATGGTGGCAGCTCTGGAGACAAGTATCAGAACAGAACAAACATACTTTAGATTTTTCAGACTTTCTCAGCGTGCAACTTCTTGCAGATCAGGAATTTCCTCAGTTAGATAGATGTGTGATGTTTTTGCATGGAAGGACCACAGAAAGCTTTTGGGGTTTTTTTCGGTTGTCTTATAGATGTATGTTCAAAATAGAATTACCTGTTGTGCAGTACCCATACTGCCACAAAGATCTGCTCCATCTGGCCAGCCACTGATTACTGCATCAAGATACAGAATAAACCAATGTCAGAATTTGATCTTTGTAGGATTCAGCAACTAAATAATACACTCAGTGTATCTCAATTTACAAAAAAGTCTTAATTTATTTTTGTGTCTCAAGTGATACAGGAGGAATTTCTGGTGAAATGTCCAGGACCATCAGAATAGGTGTCTCCTGTTGATAAAACAAACTGCTCATCCGTATGTCAGAGTAGTAGTTTTCACTTGTGTGTTCTGATCTGAATTTGGACTGGTTTAATATAAGCTGCAGGACTGAGTGCCATTAATTGGAATGATTGTCAGTAATTACTGACCTACCACTAATGAATTCAGTGTGAATTCATAGAAATTGGAAGGAAAAGATACTCCAACAACATATGCCCTTTGTCCTTGTGAAGGTGTATAGTTTTCATTAATACCCCCACGGGGAAGCATAATGTGTGTACTATAAAATTACAGAGTCCATTAAAAATAAAAAAACCCCCAACCTGCCATCCACCAAAGCCATCCACCCCAAAAAAATTCCAAGTAGCATGAGTTCTTATGGCTGATGTTCCTAACAGTATATATTAGGCAAGTTCATCTCTGGAACATGAGACATACCACTTACTGTTTTCCTTCTTAGTTTCTGTGTTCTCTTCTAGCAGTTTACAGCTTCTGACTGTCAGCTTTTGCTTCTTCCTTCTAATGCTGTGTACTTCTGTTCAGTATCTGCAAGTGGGAGGTGGGAGTGAGCAGCTGTGAGAGAGGCAGCTTACAACAGGAGGAGAAAAAGGAACTGAGGAAGACTTAGAAAACAATTGGCAAACCCAAAGCTTATTCACCTTATTTTCATAAAGGACTTGCATATTTCTCAAATTCTGGAAAGCTCTTATTTCTTTCATAGTGACTGAATAAAATCCATTGCCATGAAGCAGACACTGATATACTGGATTCACTTTTTAGATTCTACCTCATTGGTGGAGGGATCCCTATCATAGTTTGTGGAATAACAGCTGCAGCAAACATCCGAAATTACGGCAGCAGACCTAATGCTCCTTAGTAAGTACCATATAACTGAGAACTGCGAAAAGATTTTGTAGGTTTGCTTTTCTCTAAGTACTTGTTGCAATTAATTCTGATTCTTCCAGAAAATGTAGCACAGCCAAGATAATTTCAATGAACTGATAAAAGATAAGTGACTTGTGAGAAGATGTTAATTTTAGTTCTTTGTTTCATTTCTTTTACAGTTGCTGGATGACTTGGGAACCTAGCTTAGGAGCATTTTATGGACCAGCTAGCTTTATTATTTTCATAAACTGTATGTATTTTCTCAGCATATTTATACAACTAAAACGTCACCCTGAACGCAAATATGAACTTAAGGAACCCATTGAGGAACAGCAGCGTCTGGCCACCAATGAACACGGGGAACTGGCTCATCAGGATTCATTGTCAGTGTCACTGGTTTCCACTTCTGCTTTGGAGAACGAGCACAGTTTTCAAGCACAGCTCCTGGGAGTCGGCCTTACTTTGGTTTTGTATGTCACACTGTGGATCTTTGGAGCTCTGTCTGTTTCCCTGTATTATCCCATGGACCTGATCTTCAGCTGTTTTTTTGGGGCAACATGTTTATGCCTCAGTGCCTTTCTTATGGTGCACCATTGCATTAACAGGGAAGATGTCAGGCATGCTTGGATAACAACTTGCTGCCCGGGAAGGAGTACGTACTCAGTGCAAGTAAATGTGCAGCCCTCGAGTTCCAGTGGAACCAACGGAGAGGCCCCAAAATGCACCAACAGTAGTGCAGAATCCTCATGCACAAATAAAAGTGCCTCAAGCCTAAAAAACTCATCTCAAGGTTGTAAACTGACTAACTTACAAGCTGCAGCAGCTCAGTGCCACCCTACTTCCCTGCCGTTGAACACAGGTCCTCAGCTCGATAACAGTCTGACTGAACATTCAGTAGATAATGATATCAAAATGCACGTAGCTCCCTTAGAGGTACAGTTTCGGACAAACGGGCACCCGAGTCGGCATCACAAGAACAGAAGCAAGGGCCATCGTGCCAGCAGGCTTGCAGTATTGAGGGAATATGCATATGACGTTCCCACAAGTGTGGAAGGAAGTGTGCAAAACGGCTTACCCAAAACTCGACAAAGCAACAGTGAAGGGCACTCAAGGAGCCGAAGAGCCTATTTGGCATATAGAGAACGCCAGTATAACCAGTCCCAACAAGACAGCAGTGATGCTTGCAGTACACTTCCAAAAACTAGCAGGAATACTGAAAAATCAATAGCTACCAACAACAAAAAAGATATTCCAAGGAAACCAATAGCGGCTGAACTGGAAAACCAACAAAAATCTTATGGCTTAAATTTAGCCATTCAGAATGGACCACTTAAAAGCAGTGGACAGGATGGACCCTTGCTCACTGCAGACAGTACTGGTAATATTAGAACTGGGTTATGGAAACACGAAACTACTGTGTAGCGGTGTAATTCATTGTGGGACAAGTCCATATGAACTGTGATTACACATTCCTGAAAGCTATTAACACTTTTAAGGACTGTTTACAAACTCTAGGTACTTTATGCAGGGAGGGAACAAAGATAATCTGCCAAGCAAAAGATTTTGTGTTATTATCCTTCCTGTTCTTACAAAGATGAACTCTTGGTACTTTGTGAAATTTTTTTTTGAAACATCAGCCTTGAGAGATGGAGATTACAACTTAGTACATTTTTATTTTTTACCTGTAACCCTGCAGATGTGTCCACAACACATTTCAAATTTGTATTTAAATGTATAATAAATAGTACTTTCTCCAGTAGCCGAAAGTTGGACTTATTTTTTTTTTTAAATATTATTGCACTGAATGCCATCTTGATTTTATAGTTCAGTATCTGAAAATCAGGAGCTTCAGTTACTAAAGGAAATGCTTGGTGTCTCAAACAGACAATGCAAATAGCTCAATCGCTTTCATAAGGCCTAGAATTTGGTTGAAATTAAGAAGTTGTGTTTTAAAGGGATTTTTTAGTATACAGGTAACTTGTTTTCTCCAAATCATTACCTTGTACTTGCTGCATAATTTACTTATATTTTTAGATAGTTGTGACTTATTTTGTTGCATTTGCACAGAACTCTAGCTTACTCAGTAATGTTTTTGAATAATAATCTGTTTTGCCCTCATAATTATCTGACTTGTAGGGGGTTTTTTTAATTTTTTTAAATCATTTGTATTTGAGAAGGTTTTAAACAGTCACAGACAACAGATGCTTATTTGCAAAGGTCATCAGTAAACACCAGTGAAAAGACATTCTATTGCAATAGTGATGGAGAGTAATAGCACAGGTGTTTTGTTAGGTGGTCATGGGATAACCTGGTAAGAATATGATCAGTATGCAAAATCAGTCTTCAGGTTCGGTGTCATCATACAAGCTGACTGGTGAGAGAGCATTTTGAGTTCCAAGTTTAATTTCTACTTCCTTGCAGAATAATCTCCAATACTATGCAGTGTCTGTGTTTAAAAAAACCACAAGGAAGCTTCAGTAGCAGAACTATATTAATCAGGTTATCAGTTTAAAAAGCATGTAAATTCCTGCAGAACAAATAGCTAATATTTTACAGTAATGTACAATAATACAATCTGTTACAATAATGTAAATTTTCAAAAAATAAGTTGTAGTTAAGCTAATTTAAATTTAATTGCAGTGTAATTAAAAATGAGTCAAGCTAAAAATATTTTATATAAAATGAAATCTAGATAGCTTTTTTGTCAGTTATGAGGGTTTTATACTTAAATTACAGTTTTCTATACTTTCTGACCCCTCAGTGTAAACAAGATCGTATTTTGTGTCATCCTGCTGCTGTGACAAATTTGATGTTGCAGTTGCAGAGTAATGCTTGGGGTTTTGCCTGTTTCTGGTACTGATACCTGTTTTTCTAAAAGCACGTGTATTAAATAACAAAAATGCTTCTGTATAATATAGTACTGCTACCCCAACTCAATTTTTAAGCAACAAATGGAATTGGATTTAAGTACTTGGCTACTTGGTTACTCAGTTCAGGCTTGTCACTGTTGGGTGTTCTAGTTAAGTGTATCTGAGCAGAGCTACAGGTCTGACATTCTCTGTACTCAAATATCATGTTAAATAATTTGCAGTCTATGGACCCATTCAGGTAACTACTGCAGCCTCTAGTAGTTGGTTTGATAGTCTGAATTGATCTTGGATGCATTGTACAAACCTCTGCGACAGTGTTGTTAGGATTTGGATTCTAGTTTTCCCTCTTGTGAGTAGTTACGACTTAAGAATCCCTTAAGGAACATTTTGACAAGCGTATGACTCAGTTTTAATTGCTATTCTATTTTCCTGATTTCAAGAGAGTAGCTTTTAGCTTGGATCTGACCTTGCAGCTACCATATGGATAGGCACTCAACAAAAGAAACTTAAAAATATTACCAAAGAAAATAATTTTAACCAAACATCCAACTATATATAAAATATCTACGTTTTAAAGCTATTTGGCAACCTACCTAATCCATCTTAGACAACTGACTGCTGTGTAACTGCTGTTTGTCGGTTGTTATTTGGTGTTGGGGGGTTCCTCTTAGTGGCAAAAATACATTTTTGGGTCTAGAAGTCAAACCCAGTAACTTGATCCTATCCCATTCCAAGTGCAGCAGGTCATGAAACTGAATTGCAGACAGTAAGTGTAAGGGCATGTGCCAAAAGCAGCAATCATCCCTGAGATGCACAACTGGCAGAAATTTAATCATTGAGGGCTCTTCACATATAGTCTGTAGCCCAAACTCAATACTTTTAGATTGTATTTAATCAGCTCTCTATACTAATACAAATAATTAAACCTACTTTGTTATCTTTAAAATTATAGCACTAGAAAAATATAATCCATATATAATGTGGAAAAATGTCAAGGTATGAGAGGGACATAGGATAAGATCAGTTATCCTTTAGAATCCACTTGCCCATTGCTTATAGCATTTGCCACCTTTTGCACAGGTTTAGTTGGAATTGAACATTGGTTTAGTCCTTCTTGAAACTGATCCTGAAAATGCCTTTAAAATTAATTCTATGTTTAATACTTCTGCATAGCTTGATAGTTTGCCTTGTTTTGATGAGATAAAAAAGAATAAGCGCTTCTCTAATTACCTAATAACTATGACTAGCCTTGGTACATATAGGGTCACTAATGCAAAAATCTTTCTTAAATCTTTGCACCAATAAATATGCTCAGTTCACTCACCACTATATACATAGCTACATTTGCTTTTAATATAAGAAGTGCTTTGGCTCAGATGATAACAAATTACAACATTATTCTTGAATATAGGTAGACAAACACTGCACAATACACTCATCCGCTGCGTTTCTCATGAAGAATCTTAAATTGAAAAAAATCTATGTAACTGAAAGGTGGAAGGCAGGTTATTAGACTGAAAAAAAAAAGTGGAGTTATTAAGTATAGTATCTTATTAAGGAAATTGGAAACAGAAAATCTTCAGGATTTTTCATAGATTCTTCCCTAATAGTGTAAAGCAAGCTTCTTTTCAGAGCTGTAATTAAACTTTGCATGAAAAACCACTGCATCACTCCAATGGAAAAAAAAACCCACCACACAAGAAACCCATTTTTGCCCTTCTCTGGAACAATGAGAAAATAACTATAATCATTAATCAGATACCTAGAGGAGAGCAGATGAGTGGGGCAGTTCATATCATCTACAAAAAAAAAGGGAGAGACTAGGAACAGCAGTACTTAAAGCTCATTGTCACCCTGATAAAAGTGAGTGTATTTGCCCATTTATAATAGTGGCTGGAACCGACTTTGAAAAGCAATTGTCACAGGTTTAGAGGAAGAAGGGTATAAGCACGCCCTGGTTTATGGCTAAGAAACTTTTGATGGTTTTACCAAGGGTAGGGATTGAGGTGAGGAAAAAAAGAGTGTCAGTAGGAAAAAGGAGTTGATTGAAATGAGGCATACATGAAAAATCATCAGTTTTGCAACCAGATGGACAATTCTCAAGTTCAGAGCTAAACCAGGCATTTACAAAGGAACAGATGAGCCAAGGATCTCCAGTAACTGTGGCAGCCTCATGGTGTGCAATACAAGTGACACGTATAGGGGAGCAGAAAGGCATCATGTCATCGTCAGTGCTGTTAACTGTAATCTCAGGGAATGCATTAAGAAACGTAGAAAATGAAATTCACTTTTGGATTAGACAGACACCTTTGAAGAAAATATCATAACCAAAGAAATATTTTCAAAAAGGAATTTTCCCTTGTTTGATGAACATTTGCAAAGACAATTAGCACATGCAAACAGTAATTGCTTGAATGTGTGATTAAGACATAAAGGTGCAGATATTTTGCCTTTTACTGAATGAAGAGCTCTCTGTATCACTGTTTGCTCAGAGGTAATGTGTTATCAGAACACCTTTGATGCTGTTTATTTTAACTTTTTATAGGTTAAGAAATATTTCAGGTGTTGCAAGAAACAATTACTTTCTGCTAAGTTCTTTCATTTTTACTTGATTCCATTTTGACCAGTTCTGTATTAACACTGCTGCTTACTGAAGCTGTTGATGTATAGTATTGCTGCTTTTCAACATCCCTGAGCAAAGTGAAGGATCAGTTTGCATTGGTTTTGTTGGGTCAAAACTTCTGGATCTTCGAGATTAATAGCATAGATATCTGCGAGAAATACTGTTCTTGTAGTTCAAGATTAACATAAATTAGATGCTTTCTTCATATTTTAAATGTGAATTTTTAATCCCTGTCTTCAAAAATGGGGTCTGTTGTGTTGTAGGAGTTTGATTTTAGTTTAAATTAGGTTTATATACCTTCTCTGTCCAAGATTGGTTGAATATGCACGTTTGGGGAGATGGAGGAGGAAATAGAGTGCAGATGTACAATTTATTTTATATGGAAGACTTAAATTTTGAAAACTGTTAGATTAGTAAGATTGTAAGTATGACAAACTTTTACCTCTGTAATACTAGCCCACCAACACCACCTCACCGCTGAAACTTGCCTCCATATGAGCAGGTAGAAAATAGCCGTCCGTGGCTACAGGTGAGGACAGCAGCCCCTGCCTGGCCACTGACTGCCCACTTCTTAAAAAGCCCTTGCAGAGCTGGTGCTGCTGATCAGGCCTCTCTGCTGCCTGCAGTTGTGGCTCCCTCATGTATCGTAGACCAAATCTGGAGTCACATGAAGGATGGCTCTACAAAGTTGCAAGACAGAAGCTAAAAAATATGTGCAGAGATGGAGCTTGCTGATCTTCTCAAAGCGTGCCTTTCAGGCAGCTTGTTACATGTCTAATGTGACTTTAGTTTTAAAAAATCCAAACAACCTTTAATCAGCAATTGCTAATGAGGATGGAAGTCCTTGAAAATTAATCACAGTTAAATCCCAAAATATACAATTTGACTAAACAAATTAAGTGCTTAGCTGAACGTGGCATTTTCTCTGAAGTCTGCATTTACTCAGTACAATAATACTTATAAATCTTCTATTCTTTGAGCTTCTTAGTGAAATAGATGAGGCAAGATTTAAGATACTAGTGAACTAAAATTGAGGGAAAATGTTTAGTTTCTATTTGATGAAGATGCTTGAAATGTTGCACTTGATACGTAGGTGCTGAATATAGTAAAATGTTGATGTACTTCATCAAATGGGGCATCACTGCAAGGCCTCAAATCCAATAGTTAGATGAATGAAAGAATACTAAATGTTAAAATAACATAGATTAATCTTTAAGCATCTAGAGATTGTTTCAGAGACATACTTTTCATAAAATGAGTAAAGACATAATATTTTTTCTTTCTTTTGTATAAATGTTTTGTCTTCTAAGTAAATTTCAGGTTTCACCTGGAGGAAGATAACTTCAGCCCACTTGCAAAGGCTAAAAAACACCTGCTGTATAGTCACTATGGGGTTCTTGATAGGATGAACTGTTTCATAAAATAAATACCTGACATTTTCACTTTATCCACTTAAAGTTCTTTTTGATGACTGTGATCATTCTGTCAGCATCAAATGTTCCTCCTGCAGCCTTGCTCCTCATCTATTACCAGCTACGAATTAACACAGATTGTCTGCTGCAGTCCCCCATGCTTCTACATTGGGACACTGTGGAGCAGCCTTCTGAATTGTTTGCAGCCATTTCCCTTTAAATCACAAATGAGTAAGTTGCTCCTATCAAGCACAGTCCAAATCTGAGCAGCAGAAGTCTGCAGTATGCAGAGACTTAATTTCATCTATTAGCTGATGATGTTTCTATTGGATGCAACTGATGAAATAGAAACATATAGGAAGGACAGTTTTCTTCCCAGGGGAGGAGGCATCCCTGCTAACATCTGGAGCTGCTGAGCAAGATATTTAAAATTAGAATAAATACTCGGATGTAGCATGCATCTAATCATTAACAGGCTTATCTCTAAAGGTGCCAGACTTGCCACTTTAGCAGGCTCTTACAGGAGCTGTAATACATGAACTTGTCGATTCTGTTGACACATAGCACTTAACCGGATCAGACTGTAGTTAAATCTTCAGCTCTTACAGACTGAAGATGCACTACTGTTACAAATTTTCAAGTAAAACTGTACTTGAGTTTAATCACGGCTTTATAACTACAAGGCAGATAGTGTTTGCAGGAAAGGTTTTGATGTGAAGCAGAAAAGGATAGTCGAAAGGTCATCTTTATTAAATGCAGTTGCAGATGTAAAAGTGCCTATTCTGAGGCCATTACAGTCTCAGCATTTCATAAACAAAAATGTGTGCCCTCACCACTACCTTGTTCTTCCACATGTGGGTAATGAACAACCCCTCAGATTGCCCTAAAATGCCATGATGACGTGACATACATAGTTGGCCCATACCTCTCAGCTGAAAGATGATCTGGGTGTGGGAGCCACCACCAGTACAACACCTCCCTAATGGTGACTTACGTTATCATAACTAATGACCTTACTTTGAAAGATATCCCATAGCTGAAGCTTTCTCTGAACCTCATGCATAGCACAAATGAGCTTTAAAAAAATGCCTCATTTGGAGTTAGGACAGTTTTATGTTATTGGTTTCCAAGAAATGCATCTTTCCATCTAAAGTGAAGGCCCCTGCACAATGATAACACCATCTAGAGTAGTGTCAGCTGTTCCCTCCAGTCCATGGCTCAATAGCTTTCCAGTCCCCTTCAGCAGCCAACAGAGAAGTGAATGCTGTTGTCTCCATCTTTTTAACAAAACTGGTTTATACTTTGAGGTTTTTCCTCATCTTTCTTTTATGTAAGTGAGCTACCTGGCAAGTTTAATTAATTAAATGTATCAGCTCAACCAGTGTGATTTCCTCCTGCCTGTTATATTTGCAACCTTATATTTAGTGTTCCTAGATTCAAGGCTGGAAAAGACAGCTTATGCCTCGCTCATTAGGTTTTTTTAAAGAACTCCTGATTAACCTCATGTATAAAGGAAAATTGGGAGAGATGTGAGGAGAATTTTCTAACCTTGCCCAGTATTTCCGATAAAAGAGATGGGAAAAGTTTTAGTTCACTGCTTACCACAAATAAACGAGGCAATCTAACCCCAAGCTGGCACACAATCAAAAAGCCTTCCCAGGCAATGAAACCAACAGATTTCTGATGCAGATCCCAAAAGGAATGAGAGCAAAATTTTAATACTGCTTAATAGGTAAAAGTGGCTTTTTTGTGCTAAAGACACAGAGATGAAGCTGCTCCTTGCACTGAGGTGCCCTAAGAGTGCCTAGTGTCTAGACATGGTGATAATGCTGGAGTTTAATTGCTGACATCTGATTGCTCTAATTCTGCAAACAGGCAGGCAGACCCAGGAGTCTCACAAAAAAATTGGAGTGAGGTTTCGTGCCAGAAATACCACTGCAATTAATGGCCAAAGTGATCTGAGGGGTGATCTGGGTTCCCAAAACACCGTGTTTTAGGACAGCGTAATTACCACAGTCCTAGGACTGGGGTAAAATTGTTTCTTCCCTGCTGTCAAACAGCTTGTGCTCAACTTAAATAAGGCCCTTTTGGAGTTTTTTTTTCCCTTCCCCACCTCCATGAAGTTAACAGGTAACAGCTGCTAACTCAGCAAGTTGGTAGCTCAGCTTGTTAAACACGTATGTCAAGTATCTGTCCTAATAGGATCCATCTAATTTTCTCTTTTCCTAGAATACTTTTTCTTTTCCTAAAGATGTGTAGTCTAATGAGCAAAACCCCAAAAGCCCACCCTAAGTCCACTACACAACCTTCCCCGAGGAGTACTGGTTTTGCTGCAGGATGGCTCTATTTAACTGTGAAGTGTTTTTTAAAGCTTTATTCAACATTATTGAAATTAAAGCAGGGATGATAAATTTCTGCAAGGCCACAGGATTTCTTCTATGAGGCAACAACTGTTAACCTATGTAAAGATGATGGGCTCTATGGTAGCATGACATCATTTTGCATCTGGACCAGAAATGCGAAAGATTGTCTGGAGGTGTTTCTAAGAGCTGTTATATTATTCCTGTTAATTTTCTTAGGTGTTTCTGCTAAGTATCACCTTAGCCTTGTCTTCTCGAGAGAATATTAAATCTTCATTTTTTAACAGAAGAATGTCTAAGAAAATAAAAGCCCCAACCCTTTTATTTCTGAAAGTGCATGACAGAAATTCTAAATATATGCCTACTTGAAATAGGCTGTTTATATAGTTCTGTTCAAAGAAAAAAAGAAAAAGAGACACATGCAAATTTCCTTAAGGAAGTTAATTTTTCTTTTCAAACTGTGCCTGCTGAAAAAGGTCCAAGTTACTGTTAGGTACTGTTTTTACATTAGGAGAAGTTTTTCAGTTTATTACAGAGTAGGTGTCCAGAACTACAGAGCTATGGTGAGTGCCTTTTAATGCTCACACCTCGTTCCCTGTGCTCTGCCATTTGCATTGCATGTTCTGCACAGATGAAATCAAAGTCAGGGTGCTGTCAGGCAGGGGTTTTGAAAGGGAGCTGCTGGTACCGTGTGCCTTGTGATAATGAGGCCCCAACTCCTTGTTTCACAGATGTGGAATCTGAGTGATTTGATGCTCTCAGCTAGCCATGATCAAATCCAGCCTTGGCAGGCAGAGTTACCTGCTAAGTGTAAGGTATTGCTCACCCACAATAACATACTAAAAATTCAGCAGGAAAAAAATTCATGCTCCTTTCCAAAACCTAACCTGCACAGCTGATCTGCCTTGACCTCGCACATAACAGTTGTAAGTAACAAGCCTGGTTTTCAATCTGGAAAAGCTGTCCCTTGGAGAGCTGTCGCTATAGCACATCACCTGGCAGCTCTCAGCCCATGGAGGAATGACTCATTTGAAATTATTTGACTTGGGGACAATAAATATAAGGAAAACAAAACAGTGCATTTATCAACCACATGACCTACAGAAAGTGAAAATCTTAGGTTAATAACAAAACTGTTGATCCATGTTTTTATACAACAAGCCTAAGATGCAGAGTACTGTACACCATCCATCTCAGCTGCTATTTTTCTCCAGAGGTATAAGCGTACAAAGAAAGACAGCTGCCTACAGCCCAGTGAGTAAGAAGCCAGCAACACTGATTTTTCCCACAAATTTTCTGTGGGCTTTGAATGACAACATCTAGTCTCTGACCTAGAAGGACAACTAAAAGCGTACAAAGTCAGGAGAGACAATATTCTACATATAGTACAAAGAGCAAAGAATTGAACCAAGAGTACTGGGAAAATGTTCAGATCTGTATGTCAAGCCTTTGTTTTATGGAAACTTGCAATTAAAAAAAAATCCAGCCTTTAATAATGCAAAGATTCCCTTCTTCATTTCAAGGACAAAATTAAAGTTGGTGTGTTTCAAGTTACAAGTTGTGTGACATTTCCTTTGTTCAGACTTAAATAATGCTTATGCTTTTAGTATCATTACAACCAAATCCATTTGATAGTGAAGAGACAAAAATTCCCTAGAACTGTGCTCCACTTATTCATGCAAAAGCAAGCAGGAAGCAAAGAAACATAAAAGGGCAGATGACGTGGAAATGGAAGAAGAAAATGTGAAAGAAAAGGGGATTCATAGAAAGATTTTACATTTATGGCAGGGCTCTGAGGCCAATAGGACTCCACTGTCTGCTACTGCTCCTGCCTCCCCGTCCTCCTACGCCTCCTAAGAGCTATGATTGCAGAAATAACTTCAAGGGCCGGAAAGATCCCAGGAAGATTTGAGAAGGAAGAATAGAGGAGAAACTTTATTAAGACAAAGTTATAAATACATTGTTATGTTCCTAGTGACATGCCACTTGTACCCGTTGTGGGCAAAATAAAGGATTGGAAACTCATCACAAACATACAGCTGGAACATAATAATAACAGTAATAAATAAATAATCTGAAGTAACAATGTGAGTAGTAACAGAATGGTAAGGAGGCAATGCAAGCCTCTCACAATAGACAGTTTCAGTCACAGAGGGAGCGTTGCCATGGATTTCAATAGAGAGCAGACTTTCAAAGTTGCCTGCAGTCACATTAAAATGGAAGAAGTTCCCAAATGAGAGCACAGTCAAGATCATCTCCAGAAATGAAAGTCTACTTCAGTTACAGAGGTGGCAGAGAAAACAAAGACTGGTGTGCAGCTCTGGCAGAAAACTGGCACGTATTACTGCATTCATAAATTTTATATTATTTTTACTTTTACTAACGTGCATTCAAAGCATAAAATTGTTTTCTGGTCCTTTTATTGTTATTAGCTCTGCAAAATCTTGCACTGCCAACCCTTGAACTCCTATTCTGAATTTGATGCAGCAGAAGAAAAAGAAAGCTCAAAAAACCCCCAGCATCCCCCACCCATGCTGCCAAAGTCTTTGCATTTGGGTTCTTATAGAAATCCTATTAGAACAATGACATACATGTATTCCCAACCAATAATTGCATAATTTTGTAGATAGTCTATTCAATTACTTCGATGCTTTCATTGATCACCTATGAAATGAGTGAACAATTAACTCCAAATACTTAAAAGGTCTAGCTATGAACAGAAAACAGCCTTGCTTGTCCAACCCTGCCCAATATATTTGTTGTATTAAGCAACCTGATTTATGGTGACATCTCTGTCTTGCGTGTGGCACTTATGTGTTAAGAATTGAGTCAGACAAATATATTGAGGTGATTCATAACCAATAAAAATCAGCACTTCCTAAAATGTGTCAAAACGCTGAAGTTAAAGCTGTAAAGAAACAGATAACAGCTGGCCTTCATATTAAAGCTTAAGTTTGGTTCCAGTGTTAATACCAGCAAAATGCAGAACAGCCCCTCATATGCTATTCTTGTATTAGCAGTTTAACAAAAATCAAAGCTTTTACTCAAAATCACAGCGTGCATAACTTGTATTTTTTGCATTCTGCACCTGTATTAAGGAGCTATTCTAACATTCACTGTACCACGTGAGAAGTTTAATCAAAGAACTGCAGGCTCTAATGTCCGCTCAGCAAAACATTTTGACTCTCACAGTTAAATAGATTTGTAAGGTGCAGTAGAAGTTAATGCACAAAGTGATCCTTCTGAAGACTTTATGTGCCAGTTTATTGTAAGCTGTAAATTGCTTCTGGAGATGAAAGACATTCTTTTCTGTTATTAACTGTAACATTATGACACTGATACTGAAATAATTTCAAAGCTGGGGACAGGAATATGCTCTTCTCCGTGCAACCCAGCACTCCTGAAAGAGTACAGTGCTGAAATATTCACCTTTCAATCTCAGAAGAGAAATATATGGACACAACAATAACAAACCCCTTGTCATAACAAATCCGTGCCATAACAAATTTGGTCTTCTGGATTTTTCCTGGTCATTTTTACATAAGTATAGCATTCATTAAGACTCCATCTACAATGGCAGCAAAATGATCATAAAGGTATCAAGAAACACCAGGAAATCAAAACTTTCCTTAGAAAATCCCAGGAAAACAATGGAATTCAGCTTATACACATGCATCTTGTATGAGCTAGAAGAGTCAATTTTAAATTCTGTTCAGGAGTCTCCTAGGTCTTGAGTTGGCATGATAATTTTCATGGGATTGTTTGCTAATGAAGGCACTAGTTAAAACAAGTAATGCCATCTGTAAACCTATGCAGTCAGACAATAACTTCAATTTTTATCAGACTAACTTCTTTTGAGATACAAGAAATGTATTATCAACTGATATTAAGTTGCTTAAAGCATGAAAGTTTTAGGAGTTTCAAGTATTCATTGCATGAGCAACTAACAGCGTTTTTGCAACAATAGCTCTTGAATGCTCAAATTATGTATATGTTTACCATACCCACCTCAGGTGAGTCATGACAAACTTGTACATCTAATGGACTTCCCCAGATCCAACAGTAGTGGTGAAAGCATATTCAGCTATCCTTAAAAGCTACTGAAACTTAAGATAGAAGATAAGGAAGAAAAAAAGCTATGACCAAAAAATAAACCGGCCACTTATATCAACAAAATGTTGCTGGTGTTATTGTTAGCCAAACAGAAACTTTATTTGGGCTAAGAACAGAGAACAGAACTTTGGGTCCAGGCTAACAGAAGCCTGTGTTTGTTGATCTCACAACTGAACCCAAATTCTCTGGGTAATTCTAATCATTCTATATTTTTTGCTAATTTCTTAGGATTTGTTACAAGTTAAAAGAGGGATTGTATGCATGCATGTGTGGGTGTGTGTATAAAATGCATCAGTTCACCCTCTTCCAAATATCCCCTGGTAGTTAATTAAAGAATGTAAAATTGCCTATGGATATTTTCAGAAGATCCCAGGTGATTTAGGAACTGATAAATTACTTTCACAGAGATCACAGACATCTTCCTCCTGACTCAAAATGCACACTATAAAATCCCATTTCACATTCTTGTGTTTTACTTTTTTTAAGAAGTCATCAAGGTTTTATTTGCTGCTGTTGCTGCTTTTTTCTTTGTTTATAAAATATGATTTACTACATTGGCAGATGTCCATTTTTCCCCAGAAGATGGCTCTAAAGGCTATATTGCAAGGTGCACATTTTTCTTTACAGCAATGTCTAATCCTTTCATGTGTGATACATTGCAGGCAGCTGAGCCAGAGGAACGCGCGGCCAATATGCAAATATTTCCTACATCATAGCTCTTTGTTTTGCCCCAGTAGCCTTACTGCAAAAACCACAGTCAGTGAATCTTTGCAGAACATGTGGGTAACCCCTGGCAAGGGCAGCTCTGTTTTCCCCAGAATCACTGACTGAGCTTGTCTTCCAACTACTGCAACATGCCATAAAGAGGAATTCTCTCTTCCAGGTCAGCACTAATCCTTGAAAATACTCTAAAGCCTCAGATTAATATTGATGAGAGAAGAGGTTCCATCCAAAATTAGATTCTTTGTTAAATTAAAATCTTTTTATACCTCTCACCCATAAGCAATTAACAAAATGCAAATCCTATTACCTGCCTAAGCAAAAGTGGCAATGAGGAGAGGAACTTAATTTACCTTGGCAAAACTGAATTTTCTCCACCTCCAGCCCATGCCCAAGAAGACAAAAAATATGATCTCATGCTGCGATTTTCTCAAATTGAATTGCCCCAAGAAAAGAACTGGCGCTGAGCAGGCTGAACCACAATACTAGGTCAGAAAATGCATGAATTAAAGTAAACCAGCAACAGTTAACTGACTATTTCCAAAACCTTGCCTCAGATTTGTTGGTTACTTAATGGGTCTGGGATTTTCACTTTCATTTTCCTTGGAACAACAATGGCAATTCTGGGATTTATTACCATTACAAAAATTGTTTTGAAAGAAACTGTGTGATTAATTCATTCATTAGAACTGCTGCATCTTTACTTTGTGCTGTGGAAGTCAGGGTGGAAATGGTTTGCATTACAAATGTATAAAGTAGCATGAAATTCCTTGAATATGAATTTGTACCTCAATAATAATAATAATAATAATAATAATAATAATAATAATAATAATAATGGTCATTTTACATCTAGGCAAATGATGAGACTATTCTCCAAGCCAATTTATATCGTTCTGGTTTTGTTTGAGAAAGGAGCTCTTAGAACTCATCAAAGACAAGTTGACCAACAAGTTAAAACTCTAAACCCTCCTGTAAGTCACATGGCAGTGAACTATTAGTTGCCTGAGAAGGTTCAACGGACTGACATAGAACTAGATATGCCTTCAAAGATTTTTCCTGTTGTCATTCCAATCGGCATGTTAAGGGGCTCCTTTCCCTAGGCAGGTCATGACTGATTTGGGATAATATTGCCCCATTAGAAAGTAGTGACACCCTCTCATCAGACTGAGATTGGGACCTGTTTGATGGAATAGACAGACCACCACTGTTTCCTACAGAAAGTCAGCAATACTTTGTGTAAATTGCATATTAAGATAGAAGATATAGAGTTTGGTATGTGATTTGTATTGCTGAAAGTCATCTTCATGACCCCTTCAAAACACTGTAAGGCTAATGATGAATTGTGGCTAAATGCACAGAACACTTATTAATACTTTAAACAGAATATTTTCAGGTTGATCTCATATCTAAGCACGATTTTTAACTTTTGCTACAAAAGTCTTGGCTTTGTCTTGTAAAGCCAGCTGAATCTATAATCTCTTCATTTAATTACTGAAACATGAAGAAGTCTGGAAGACAAATGGAAACATTTGAAATAGCACTGTTCTAGTAAAACCAGACAGGGTAATAAAAATGGCAATACCAAATAGACTTTTTTTTAGACTTTTATAGACTTTTCTTTCAATGCTGCAAAATGAAAACATATTTTTGTGATTGGGAAAAACTGTAAATGGTAAGTTACGAAGGAGAAAAGTAGATCATGAGTTCCCAGTAAATATTTAAAATGGGCTTCTTCCAACTAGAATTGGACTAAGAAGACAGCTGCTTCAGAGAGTAGCATTTTAAAGAAGGAGTGCAAGGAGTTAGGTTATAGTCCACATCATATCACAAAATGTGGTGTATGGGATATAAGGGTCAGACTTCCAAGGTATTCCAGCCACAGTTGTATACACACATGATATGTTCTGGCCAGCACTGTACAGTGATTCTATGCAAGACAACAACACAGCAGGATTCATCAGCATGGTGCTGGGCTTGAGTTGGCAAGTTCTGACTCTGAGCAGGGCCAAGCAGCACCAGCACAGCGCTGTTCTGCTGCGATTGCCAGCGTTCTGCCCTGCATCAATATCACATTCAATGCCTCACCCTTCCACTTCAATGACATGAGTTAGGCAGGCACTTTTCAAGGCTAATTCTCATTAAGGAGTGAGTTGATAACTTTCAAAAGCAACTTTAAAATTTCTAGAGTATTTACTAAGATATCTCAAATTAGTGCAGCACTTCCAAATGTGCATGACAAAGGATCAGCTGCAGTATATTCAGAGAGGTTACCAGGTCCCAGCAGGCACAAGAAGTATATTTGCAACCAGTGGAACCATGGAATATCAACATGGCAAAATGTGTCTGTCTGTCTCCCTTTCCTGCTAAAGGTGCCTGACAAGCAATATTACTTTGGTCAAAGCAGCTGGGCTGAGACACACTGAAGCAGATGTGCCACCGGGCTGTCAGATGTGAAACTGCAGAACTGGAGAGAGCAGTTACAGAACTATGTGACTGCTCTTGCTCCTCCACTGAGCCTCTAAAACAGGTAACAAGCACTCTCCCAGTTCGCCTCAGTGTAATTTGGCTTTAAATCATTCCCTGCAATGTTTTCAATTTCATTTTCGTAGACATAGTAAACTAAAATATTCTACTCCCATATCCAGTGCACTTTCTCCTCTGTCTTTTCTTGCTCTTCTTTTCAGTATGCGGAGTTCTCCAAGTTTAAACTTTCAGGATTGCAATTCTAGACAAAAAAGATTTTTTGGTATGGAAATCTCATTCTCATAATTTAGGCATTAGGTAGTAAGGTTTCTAAATCAAATTCTGTCATGCAACAAAATTCAGTGCTTCTCCTTAAGTCAATGTTGTTGAATTCAGACACTTGTGATGATGAACCACTGAGTAACAGTTAAATCTGCAGCCTTCAGCTGTTAATTTCAGGGGGGGAAAAAAAGCAGAAAATATAATGTCAAAAATACAGAAAAAAAAAATCTGGAATGAGTACTTGTTCTGTTCTTTACTTTCACAAGACTCCTACGCAATAAAATCTTGGTATGTGTGAAGAAGTCATCTTTAGCATATGTCATTCAGTAGCCTTTAAGAGCTGCCTCAGAATCAGTAACTGTAGAAATTGAAAGTTAATGCCATCTATTTTAGCACAGTAACTGTCTAACAGCCTGATTTATAATGGGATTAACAGAAATTACCATGTCCAGAGGAATCAGAGAGGACCAGACCAGCCTCACTAGCCACAATTAATTGTTGAGGAACAGTAACAGCACAGTAACAGAGCACTACTGATCTCACCACACATGGATACTGCAGGAGGTATGAAGATACCCTTCTACTGGCAATCCCTGCCATGTAATCAGTACAGAGAATGGCCAATGGAAATCAATTACAAAATATGCAAACAAGCCTATGTGGGGAAAAGTTAAGCCAGCAGCACCTGCATTCAGTTAATTAGGATCTAAAATGAGTGTTTTGGCCTTGACTGGTGTTTTTGATAAAGAGAATGTAGTGTTTCTCAGAGTGGAAAACCACTTAATGGTCTGCATGACAGTGTTTTTCTCTCATGGCTGAATGCAGCTGCCAAATGATGCAAGGTGAATGTGTGGGATCAAAGCACTGGATTAGGATGATCCTGGGAATTCTGGTTAACTGAATGACAGCACCAGGTGCTGTTTACAAAGGAACCCCAATAAAAGGGGAACACCGAGAAACATTGGCGGACAAATCCCGAAATTGAACTCTGTGTGGCGTGCAGCTCCATTTCTTTTCAGTGCCCATAACCTGAAGATGATACCAAGTGAAAAAGAGAGAGAAGTAGTAGGTGAATCTGCACTGTGAGAAAGTTGGTGAGAGTCACCAATAGCTGAGGCAATAGTTGGGGCACTTGACTTTTAAGCATTCAAAATTTTGATGTTCACCTGCTTGTAATATTTTAAACAAGGATAATTTAGTTTTTGAGAAACTTGTTTTACTAAGATGAAACTAGTGGTTTTGAAAATTAAATAATTGAGTACGTTTGTGGAAACAGAGAGGAATGAGAAGGGAAAGGGCAACATCATGAACCATGAACCTATAAACTTGGGTAAATGTGAATGATTATATTAATAAGTTGTCCTTTACAAAAAAATATCATTTGTTTTCATATTTGCAGAGATTTAGAGGGCCAGAAGAGCAACACAGGTTGAATAAAATCAGACTAAGTGCTGCGGAGCACAAAAGGAAGAATTTAAATCACGAATGGATTAGCTAGACAGGACTATTTTTCTGCTCAGAAAAAAAACCTGGTTTTTTTCCAGCCTGCCATCTGACCTTTGAAAATTCCTCGTGATGGATTGCATAAAGGTATTTTAACTTAATCCCTGAAAAACAAGTCAAAGTCTCAGTGCACTTTTTGCTAAGTAACTGTCTGAAAGGAAGTGAACTGACAAAGGCTGCTGTCCTGGGCCCTGCTCTTATAAACCCTTATGCTGAGTATTCATTTACTCAATCAATTTCATTTCTTTGAAACTATGAGAGAGTATAAGTCACTATTAATAATTTCCAAAGTTAATTCTGTTCGGAACGTCTTTTTTCCTACAAAGGGTAGACTTGGAAGCCATGTACAAGAGGATGTGTCCCAAAAGCTCTACACCTCTGGTACAGAAAAAAAAAAAATCCAGGTTAAAATAAAATATTTTTAAATCAGGTTGCCTGGAGTTATGAATGATAAAAGGGGATTTTGCTAATTGAGAAGACTTGTACAAAAACAAGTCCTCAAATTATTAAGGAGTCAGGAGGTTGCCATGTGACTTATCTGCTTGCTTAAATTCACCAGCCCCTGCACCCCTCCAATACATGACCCACCTTTGTAATGTCCAAGGTATCTGGCACACGTAAGTTCTAACTCCTTCTGCTTCTCTGATCTTCTTTCCAGCTACTGCTTCAATAACAAATTGCAGTACTTAAAAGTTCCTGAAGAGCCTTGCTGTTGTTCCAGTCCATACTCAAGAGTCATAAGGATCCAAATAGTTGGTGTTTTTGTACCATGCATAAGACAGGTTATACACAGAAAACAGTACTGGTGGTCATATTTGGGGTTGAAGCTGCAATGTCCTGTGCAACATCAGACTGTAAGGAAGCAGGAATGCTACGTTCAGCCCTACCCTTGGGCTGAGGAGTTCGAATCCATGCCACTTGGCAGGAGAAAACTTCCACACTCGGGAAGGGAGCCCTTCCTCTCTGTGGCTGTAGAAAAAGAATCCCAAGATCAACCAAGCACAAGAGAGCAGAGGAGCACATACACAAAGGAGTACAATATGATAGCAAGCATTTGTAATTGCAAGTCTGGTTGGGAGAGGAGACATCGAGGGTTCTGCTATGAACACTGCTTCCACAACCTCTGTACACCTCAGGTGATACGTAGTCCTCGCTGGTGCCTTCATCCCCACTCCATGAGCATGCTCTGAACAGCAAGAAGAGTGTCTTCATGCTTCATCTTGCACATTCTGACACACCCTGCTGGTGTGGGAATCCACAGTGACATAACAGGAGGGGATAATGGATCACACTCAAAGCCTGGCATTTCCAGCACTGTTCAAGGAGAAGGGAAAGAGTCTACTTCCGCCTGGCAGACCTGAAAAATTAATCAGCTTCAGGAGACTCCAGTCAAGAGCTGTGTTGGTGTTAAAGAAACAAAATACAAATTCTTAATTTATAAAAAGATTAAAAATAAAGGGAGATTTATTTAAGTATTATTGGCCTCTATAATAGTTAATACAGGAACTGATTGAATCAAAGGAAAGTCATTGAAGCAACGTTAGCCTGGTGTGTAGCTCATTCCTACAATATTGTTAATGTTGTATTTTTGTTAAAAGAACACAGTTCGCTCCCGGATAAGTGAAATGTTTTACTGACTGGGTTATATCCCTGGTGGTTTAAATAAAAAGAAAAATCTGTCAGAGCTTTATTTTTCTTTGATTTTCACCCTGCCAAGAGTCCACAAGCAGAGTGTTGAGGCAAGCAATGTAAGTTGGATGTAAACAAAAAAAGTAATCAGATTTATCTATCTTTCGAAGTGTTTGCTATCCTATAATGAACGTATTTGAAATGAAACCTATTATTGCTTCTGAAACAGAGATGCTTACCTCCCCTGATTGTTCCAAGCATTACAGAGTACACAAGGCAATCACATGTAATTGGTATAAATCGAACATCCTGAACTGCCTGGAGCCTAAATTGAGAAAATGGAGAACGAGACCAAAGACCTATAAAATGTTAATGTTTTCTTGAATAGAATGCTGAATTTATATTGTATGATTCAGTTTTAATTCCAAAACTTATTAAATCTTTCTTTCCTGCTGGCTGACACTTACTATTATTATCCCAGCTCCACAAAAATACAACATGACTTAAGATCTGCTTTTGAAATTTGGAGGTCTATTCCTATGGGCTAAAACGTATGAAGTATTTATGTGTGTGGAGTTTATAGCTAGGTGATAATACTAATATGGTAAGGGTGGAGCATAAATATAATTTATAAATTCAAGGTCATCTGTACTGATGAGGAACACATTTTTTTTTGCTGTTGGACGGGAGTGGGACTTCATGTTTATTTCAAAGCATTGATTTCCTGCCACTGTTATATTTTCCTACAAGAGAAATGAACCACTGTTATGGATAATCCAGTCTAATAAGAGAAATATTACAAATTTTTTATTCAGTAATTGTTACTTCTGTTACAGTTTAAATTCTATTGGTTGTTTCATTTAAAGTTTACACCAGCATTTTCCCAATTATTCTTAATTACCATTACTCTAGCTGGATATATGAAACAATTAGTGCACAAAACTGACAGAATGGTGGCCAGACATAGGATTTTGAGGAGTAGGTAAAAGGAGATAGCCTCAGGCAGGTCCTACAGATGTTTCAGCTGGTGTATTTAAGCAATGACAGCTTTAGGGTCTGTGTCATTCCCAGTCAGCCCTAACCTGGCCAGGAAATGGGTCTTTCCTGTTTAATGCATTTTGTGGAATATCAGAAGGACAACTGAATGCACTGTTGTGTCCAAATCGGGAAACTCTTCAAACTCTTGCTCCACAGTGCTATCAGATATCACTCACTGTTACTGCACTTCAAGAGGTGCCCTAAATTATATGTAATGAGACTGGTATGAAAGGGGAATCTGCTGCTCCAACTGGATCCCTACAAATCTATAGGGATTGATGGAATACATTCAAGAATCTTCAAAGAGCTGGCTGGTGTTATCACACAAACTCTCTTGAGGATTTTTGAGTGGTCTTGGGAATCCGTAGAGGTCCCAGCTGACTGGAAGCTGGCAAATGTTGTCTTGATTTTCAAGAAGGGCAAGAAGGAGGACCCTGGAAAGTATAGGCCTGTCAGTCTCTCTTCAGTGCCTGGTAAAGTAACGGAGATTATTCTGGGAGGTATTGAAAAACACCTGAAAGACAGCACAGTCATTGGTCACAGCCAGCATGGCTTCATGAGAGGAAAGTCCTGCCTATCAGACCTGATTTCCTTTAAGACAAGGTAACCCACCTAGTTGATCAAGGGAAGCTAATTGTTGTAATCTTTTTGGATTTCAGTAAAGGTTTGGATACTGTCTGTTACAGAACCCTTCTGGACAAAATGTCCAGCACACAGCTGGAAAAACACACCATGTGGTGGGTGAGCAATTGGCTCATGGGTTGAGCGCAGAAGGTAGCAGTGAATGGGGGAACATCAGACTGGCCACCTGTCACTAGTGGGGTTCCACAGGGCTCCGTCTTAGGCCCTGTGCTCTTCAACATCTTCATAAATGACTTGGACACAGGAGTGGAAGGGATACTAAGCAAGTTTGCAGATGACACAAAACTGGGAGGAGCTGTTGACTCCCTTGAAGGCAGGGAGGCCCTGCAGAGAGACCTCGACAAATTAGAGAGAGGACTGAGCAATCACCAACCATATGAAGTTCAATAAGGTAAAGTGCCAGATTCTGCACTTGGGATGGGGCAACTCCAGATGTTCGTACGGACTGGGGAATGAGATGCTGGAAAGTAGTGCCATGGAAAGGGACCTGGGGGTGCTGGTTGATGGCAAGTTGAATGTGAGTCAGCAGTGCCCTGGCAGCCAGCAGGGCCAACCGTGTCCTGGAGGGCATCAGGCAAAGCATCGCCAGGCAGTAGAGGCAGGGGATTGTCCCGCTCTGCTCAGCACTGGGGCAGCCTCACCTTGGATATTGTGGCAGTTTTGGGCACCACAATATAAGAAAGATATTAAGCTCTTAGAGAGTGTCCAAAGGAGGGCAATGAAGATGGTGAAGGGCCTTGAGAGGAAACCGTATGAGGAGCAGCTGAGGGCACTTGGTCTGTTCAGCCTGGAGAAGAGGAGACTGAGGGGAGACCTCAGTGCAGTTACAACTTCCTTGTGAGGGAAAGAGGAGGGACAGGCACTGATCTCTTCTCTGGGGTGACCAGTGAGGAGACCTGAGGGAATGGCCTGAGGTTGTGTCAGGGGAGGTTTAGGTTGGATATTGGAAAAGGTTCTTCACTCAGAGGAGTGGTTGGGCACTGGAACAGGCTCCCCAGGGCAGTGGTCACAGCACCAAACCTGACAGAGTGCAAGAAGCATTTGGACTCTTGCGGGTGGTCCTGTGCAGGGCCAGGAGCTGGACGTGATGGTTCTTGCGGGTCCCTTCCAACTTGACACGTTCTGTTGATTCTTTGATTCTGAGTTTCACTGTGGCTAAAAGAGAGAATTAGTTTTGAGGTATCTTTTAGAGCTTTGAACTTCATTGAGCTGATTTGCAAGTTTAGCTCGATGCCTTGCACAGGAATTCCATAAGCCTGAATAACACAATCCATTTCTTTTGGAAAATTTAAGTTTATGAAAGTAAAAGCATTAAGTCACATACTTTCTACCAATATAGAAAGATTAGTGTGCATTGTCACTTCCTCCATTAAATGGGCACAGAAATCCATTCCTGGGAGGACAGTGATTCCTGTTCTCAGCAACAAGGAGCTTGATTAACAAAGCACATGCTGTAATTTTAAAAAGTCTCAAAGGAGAGTCAATAGATTTTTGTAATCTAATCTGATTAAACATTAAATCATTTTTATGGATTCCAAATACTATTTAGAGATCATGGATATGAAAATCAGTTTCAGTTTGAAAGTGATGAGATTGTTTTACGACATTATCTTTTGTTAACCATTAAGCTTTATTAAAGATACCATAAGCTACATTGTTCCTCTGCTATTTGCAATTTATAGTGAATGTGCCAGCAAAATACACTAGAGCAGGAAATGTTATTTAAAATAAGGTATGGATAAAGTCTGTGCGGAAATGAGTACTAATCCTTCTTGCTGCTTAATGTGTCTCTCAACACTTCTATAGGGACACTATTTGATAATACAGTTCTAAAAATGAACTCAGTTCCTTGAAGATAAGAATTTTTACTACTTCACCGTTTAATCTGTGAGCAATGCAATTCCAGTTTTGCAACTACAGCAGTACTGCACAGAGTACAAAACCAAAACTCCTAAACCTTTTTTATTAGTGGGATACCTATGTCTTGTTGTGATCCGCTTAGACAAGACATTTTTCCATGTAATCTTAGATACCTCATCCTATAGGAATCTCCAGATGTGAATCTACCATACTGGAACAAATCCCACAAGACTCTGTTTCTTCCCTTCAAAAATTAATATTGGTCACAAAGAAATCCTTTTGTGCAATAAATAACTGTATAAAACACTTAAGATGTGGCAGAACTCTTTCATTCCCTCATGTTCATAGCACACTGCTGTTTTCCTGCTGCACTGTGCACATGCGCTTCAACTCTCTTTTGCTGAACCTATTAAAGTTTGAAAAGCATAGCTAAATTAAAAGAAAAAAAAGAACACTCTTTCAGAGCAACATGGCCTTCTCATGACTAAGGTGTTTTCATGTGGAATGAAATGATTTAGCAAACACAATAAAAGAGCGGCTAATGTTTTTACTAATAGTAGTTCTGGATATTTTTCTTCTTTGCATGCTGATTCTTGTAAATCATGTCTTCAAATAATTTGTTCACTTCATGCATAGCATGAAGTCAACTTAACCCCAACTGCTGTGAGATAGGTATTTAAGTTATAATGATGCAAGTCTTGATTACAGTAAATTCTTTTTAATTTAGTGGAGAGGTGTGTGTGTTTGGATTAAATACACCAAGCTTAAATATCCAAACACCCAAACTGAATGTTTGAAATTGCACATGTTAACTCTGTTTAAGTAATTTCTGCCTTACAATATGGTTTTGCTCCATATTGATAAGTCTTTTGCTTTTGACATCCAGATGAAGACAGACCTTGTTCTTTTTGACCTTTAAGAGCTAACAGATACATGGGCCTTCACCAGCTTATGTCCATCGACTGGATTGGTCTGAAAGGGATCCGGTATTTCTTTGGTTCATTTTATTTACTTATAAAAAATACACATCATATTTTCGTTCCAAAATCAGTGGTGGTTTCTCCCTATGGATCTTTCTGAAAGATAGAAAGCTCAGCTGCCCCTAGACTCTGTGCAAACCCTATGAGGAATACTTCAGTCTTCACACAGATTTTGCAATCAGTTCTTTACCCATTCCTGCTTTTTCAATTGCCTCCTGCAATATCTGTCACTGTTAAGCAGCTCTATCCATAAAGACTACTTGAAGAACCCTTTTTCTCTCCTCAGCTTAGTTCTCACTAAGTTCTCTCTACATGGCATAGGCTGGGATCACTATTGCTTATTCTAGCTACTATGAAATAGAGAAGATTTTGCTCCTTTTTAGAAGGCAATTAGCTCAGCATATACATTGCACATGATGAAAAACTTCATTGGTAGTGACGATCATCTGGGAAAAGTAATTGAGTTGAGTGAGTAAGGGTAGAGACACAAGGTCCAGAGGGCAGAGACACAACTTAAGCTGTTTTTGACACTGGTTGTTTCCTATTAATTTCCCAGCTTGCTACTTTCAGAGGTGAACAGGGTAGATAAGAGTATATATGGTGTTAAAATTATTTAAGCAAGTTTTGCAATGGGATTTGTCAGTCCTCTTGTAAGGGCAGCAATTCCCTTTTGTATTAAGTAGCAGAAACCAAAGCAAAAAAAAAACAAACACAACAATTTCACTGTTGTAATGCTGACATTTGCTTGAATTTAATAGTTTTCTCTTAAGAAGATTAGAATATATCATTATAAACTGATACAAAACTACTATTTTTCAAAAATTTGTAGACCAAAGAAGATTTACAGTGCTGGTGTATAGACATATGGAATTATTTATAACAATTATTTGAAGAGAACAGTTTTGCACTACCTATATAATACAGATATTCAATGAAACAAAGGTAAAAGATGTAATTCCTAAAAAAAAGATGTAAGAAAGAAGTAACAGATTGTTATTTGAGCCTAACACCACCGTGACTTAAGAATTAGTGGACAATAGTTATAATTTGTTGAACTGTCTGCAGTATCAGTGCCTGTGTTTGAGGAAGTTACAGGAAGCATCTGATACTGGCTTCCCATGGTGAAGCCAGGAGCAAAGCCCTGGAGGAACTGCTGCTCCAGGACTACAGCTCAGGACCATGGGATCTCTGAAAGTTTAAGTGAAATTATGTCAGTGTCCTATTCTGAGCTTGAAAGTCTAATCAAAATGTGAAGGGGAAAGAGATAAACACATTGTGACTGAAGCTGATTCTTGCTGGAGTACTCAGCTCCTACCCTGTAAGTCCTAAGTGGCAAAGCTGAGGATCACGCAAACACATCCTAAAACGTAGGCAAGTTTCTGTCAAAAAAAGTTCACTGGTAAGCTGAACCAGAAATACATTTACATTTCAGGTTCCATGCCTCAGAACTTGCCACAGACGTTTTAAATTGTTGCTTGAAGCTTGGAGCTGACTATTTTTTCTGGCCATCTTCTGTCCAACTGTGTAGCAGTTGTCTGTTGTTGCTTGCTCCTGTTGTAAGCTCTCTGGATTTTGAGAAGGATTTTGTGTGCAGATAAATCTATTGTTGCTCTAGTGCTAAAAAAAATTCCTTGGTTGTACTTAGTTACCATAAGTTCTATTTGTAAAGGTGCTGAGCCTAGGCTGAGAAAGGAGAGAAACGGAACATAATAACTACTTTAATAAAGACTGATTTAATTAAAAGAGTGATAGCTCGTCAAAAGGAGCAGTTTGTTACCTTCAACCAGTTTCTGAAGTGTTTCTAGGAAGGCTACAGTGAAGAAACCATATTTATTTTTTTAAAATATAATAGAAACCATGAAAGAATGGATGATTGTAGTGCAAAGTCCTCATCAGTAGGTCTTCCTCACAGTGGTAATTTATTTTATTTTAAAGTAATAAACTCTTTAACATGGAAAAAAAAACCCCAACACTAGAGACCAAAATGTGCCAAGAAAGCTTAAATGAACACAAAAGAATTAGGAAGTAACATGAAAAGTTTCTTGTTCCTACACCTCTTTTCCCAATTTCCTCCAAAATGTCTCCCTTTTTCTCTCCTCTGCACTCAGAAAACAATGCAAGTGATTTATGAACAGGTGAAGAAGATTAACAAATCTGCAAACAAGCAAAAACTGGATGAGAGATCAGGGTGGACTGTAAAATATACAGCAAACAATAGATGAGTATTCTTGGCTGTGCATTTATTCTACTCAATTTTTAAGGAAGTCGATGAGCCTCGCCACAAAACTCCCTTACTGTGTTTTCAGTGTTGGGAAAGGCAGCAGCGATATTCAAGAGAAGAGATAGGTATTTCAACTTTGAGAAAGTCCCGCTGCTAAGGACTTGGCGTTTCAATTATCTATTCCCATGAGAGTTTCATTACCTCAAAAGTCATCCCTACTGCACCATTAAGTTTGCTTGGAAAATACTGTACCTCAGAAATACAAGGACTTGATTTGGGTGCCTTTACCCACAGTTTTTGTATGTGTTAATTTAGGATTTGGATAGTCAGAGGGAGGCATAGATTGAGTGTCTGCGATAATATGTAGGAAGAATACTATATACCTAATCAAACTTTCTGTAACAAGCTACCACAGAAATGGTTCAGACAATATTTTACAGTAACAAAGTAGAAGAAAGCTCAGAATTTCCTAAGTTAACGCAGGTGTCCCCAGTACTAAGGGATGTTTTCAGATTTAGATGACACTCTCATCTATAATTTTCTGTTTGTACATGTTTATCACCCTTCAGAAAAGTGATGACGTCAAGAGCAAAAGCAGCATTCTATCCTCCAGCTTATGTACTCAAGCTGAGAAATAGGTGTGCAATCCACAAATTTTCCTGGGTTAATCTACAGCTAAGGCATATATCCAGCCAAATCAATGAGGCAAGGCTGACAGAAATTCTGGATGGTACCATGTCATTCTCAGAAAAATGTTTCAACACATTTCAAAACAAAAAATGTGAGCCAAAAAAGTAAGTACCCATCTGGTATTTATCTGCAATTCTGCAGAAGAACCACTTGCCAAAGGAGCACGTTATGTTCTGCTTGATCTAAAGCACATAACATGCCAGCAAACTTTTACATCCTTCCCTACCCCTACCCTCACTCAATTAGACATCTATGGTAACATATTACATAAAGATAGTCAAAGATGTAAAAACAATGTTTGGAAACACAACCCAGAGCATGCAGTTCTCACAAAGGGAATTAAAGGGTTCTCAGTAACCAACAGGATCTGCCAAAGCTGCTTCCCATTCATGCCTGTAAAAAAATCACATCTCCCAGCACATAAAATCAGTTATACCAAATTGACTATTCCACTACAATTTGAAATCTGGATTTCTGTTAACAGAAAGGACACTTGTCTGCTTGCCTGGTTTCTCCCAGTTCATTCCCTCATCTCTTGTGCTGCACGATGCTCCTTTTCCCTTTAGAACTCCATCTGCCCCTTTATACAGGTCTTTGATTTGCCATCTGTTAGGTTATTACATGAATGGAGGCTGTACATGCTGCTCTTCATTGAAAGACTCTTAGCAGAGAAACTGCAGCTAACACTGGAGACATTTTGAAGGCATGCTGGTGCCTCTTCCAAACTGTATTTTCTCATCCGAGTTCCATTTTCCAGCTCCAGTACCCAAAGTAGTCCTGACTCTAGTTATCCAGCATTTCCCATCCTATTGAGAAACACCTGCTATCTTTGGATGACTTTGGAGTGACCTCTGTTTCTTTCATTCCTTGATGAATCAATTGAAAATGGGGGTGCAGCTATCCTTGTTGGGGGTGTTCTTGTGAAGTGAACAGACACTGCTCTGAATAACTAAACTGTGAGTACATGAAGAGAAATCTGCAGCAGTGAGCAGAGCCAGAGTGGGTGGCGTGGGGAGGCATTCCTCAATGTTCCCAAAGCTAATCAAGCTTTTCTGAAGCTCTGGGCAATCAGCTTCCTTGGTGATGTGTCTCTAGGTGCATAGAGAAGAGAAACATCTCCCACTGAATCGAGGTAGTCAAGCCCCCAGCCCTGTTGGGGAAGTACACAACTAAGAGGTATGAGTCTTCATCAGTCCTGATACGTTATAGAGCCTGTGCTTCAACATGCAAACCATTGATTTACTAGCCTTCAAGTCTAGTTCAAGTTATCAATCACTGTATGAATGTGGGGACTGTGTGCCTCCAGAAGTTAGAAGTTAGTCCTTTATGCTGGAGGGGGAATGCTCCCCCCAGTTCCCTGGCCACGTGGCTCCCCAGAGCCCCAAACCGGGACTGCAGAGACCACGCCAGGAGACAAGCAGGAGAGAGGTTTATTGTTTTAGGGTCCAGGTACTTATAGGTTTGGGAAAATTAGCATACACCCAATCAAGGAGCTAAGGGCATTTTAACCACCACCCATAGGGGCAAGGGTTCACAGCCAATGGGGAAAGGTAACAAGGGGCAAATATACATAGTAGTTGTCCCAAGGGATTTTGGGAAGCAGACAGTCCTTCAGGTAAAGGGGGCCTTGTAGCACTTACTTATACAGCATTACAATCAGTTTTTGAAACAGGTTTGCTAATTTCTTTATCAGCTTCAGAAGTCCATCCCTGGCAGGACTTCTTCCACTTTACGTATTGCTGGTCAGTTGCAACATATGAAAGTTTGTACTGTGATTTTCTGGCTTAAAAAGTTAAACATTGGTGTGCAAAGTAACAAAAAAACCCGTTTCAGGTATGTGATCTATTATATCCCATCTTCAGCATATTTTCCAAAAGGCACCTCCTTGTTTTCACAAACACCACAAAACCCAGAACAGCTACATAAAATGGATATAGATATAGAAAGAAAAGAAGATGAAAAAGAGTAAGAAGCAAAGACAGGTATTGATCAATTAAGTCACTGCACTTTGAGGTTTATAAACTACTATGGTGTTTCAAATGTAGTCATCCCAAAACAGAGCCTGTAATTTAGACCTAAAGTCAATGCATTCAGATATCAAAAAGGAAGGGAGAACAGGGCCTCACATCTAATTTGAAATATTTTAAGTACCTGCCATCCACTTTGGCTGATGAGGTCTAAAAATGCATGTACAGTACATTCTGTAATTGCATGCAAACATTTAAATAATGGAGCCACAGTATATTTTCAGGGCATTTGTCTGCCTACCCTTTCTCTTTGTCTGGCTAATTTGTCTTTCTCAAGCAGCTTTAATGTTTAGGTCTCCTCTGTACTCCTCCTGTATCAGATCTAAGATGTGTTGTTTCAGAAATACACAAAGAATTGTCAAACATAATTTGTGGTGCATATTTCATTCTGTAAGCTTCATATATTCAATAATAAATTCTGTTAGAGACTGAAATAATGATAGTGAGCATATGAAAAGCTTTTGACCTTTATGATTAAAAAATTCCAATGACAGATAAGGTTTGATTAAGAGAAAAATCATCATAAAGCCATCACTTATATGTTAAAGGGCAGAAAGTTCCCCCATCAACAGAAAAATTCTCGCAGTTAAGACTAGGACTCAGGAGACCTTTGCTCCATTTACAGTACTAGCACAGTATTCCTGTTTGATTACTGTACAGTGCACTTGAGAGAATTCTCAGAAGTAATTAGCCTTTGCAGTGTCTAGGGTCATGCGTCATTGTCAAGTTTATAACTACTATTTCGTGTTCAATCCACAACCTGAGTAAGACATCTAAGGAAAGGATGTTCATGATCTGGGAGGAGTAAAGCACAGAAGAGACTTGGGCACTTCCTAGGTATGCAAATGGGGTGTCTCCTCTGTCACCTATAAAAGGTAGCTGAGCTCCAAGAAAAGCAGATGATCACCAAAGCGAAGTATTTAGTTGTGTGATTCCAGAGGAATTTACTTTAGATATGCCTGTTTATGTTATGTTGGTACCTGCAGTACAAATGCCTTGTTTGGCTACTGGTTTGAGAAGTCTCTAATATGCGAAACAATAGTCTCAGGGCTGGTTCAAAATATCATAAAATTAATGAAATCTTTCCACAGACTTCAGTCAATATTTGATCAGTAACGTAACTGTCAAGAGCATTAAGTCCTTTTCAATACCTTTAATTGAAGTAATGCTTCCCAGGTTGTCAAGAAAGTGGATGTTTCCACGTCTGGACACAATCAGTAACTATAAAAATACCACGTGGGTCATATTAATTTAATTGCAGTAGGTGAGTAACAAGCAACCATTTCTTGTACTTAGTTAGATAAACAAGTGTTGAAGTTGCACTAGTAACGATTTGCATCATTGCTTGTTCTGATGATCAGTATCATCTTATCCATACAATTTATTTATCCATACAATTTGTTTAGTGACATTCACATGTAAAAATTTAAGTGACCTGATCTCAAGGTCTTTTTGAGAGACTTTGGTGAACTTCAGTTAATTGGCAGAACTAGAAGCAGGAATAGCATATCCAAGCTGTTCAGCCCACATGATAGAACTTTTCCTAACATTAAGAAACAGCAAAACAGGTTTTTTTTAAAATCATACATGATTTTTCCTTCTTACTATTGAGTATTTGGGGAATTTCCTGAAGTTTATGACACTTTAGTTATACTCATTCACATGTTATACAAGGAGCTGTTAACCAGTATCTGTAAATTGAGACAAAAATGTTACTGATTCCCATACCAGGTGTTATCTCTCTCAGAGCTACTTGTTTTCTACTAGTAAGAAAATATTCTGATATGCTGCTTATTAATATGCAAGCAATAGTGGTTTTTGGTTGGTTGTTTGGTTTTAAATTGTCTGACAAGTCACTTTACTATAAAAGTTGTCTTGTGAGTACTCAGTTTGAAGTGTCAAATCCTTTGGTTCTTTATAATCTTCCTTGAATTCCTTAGTATTCAACTTGATTTTGACTGGAACTTTGTAAAGTAGCACCTTTGCACCCAAAAAACTTTTGTTTTGTGTAGTCAGTATTTTTCTTTGACATTTGAAACAACCATTTTTCCCACTGAAGCCATTACAGTCAAAAAAGTGCAAGTTGAGGGCAAGTTCTCTTGTAATGATCAACCTTCTTGAAACACATTTAAGAGATATTTTTCTGGTTATCCTCAAGCATAGATCATAAGTTTGCCTTGCAGAGTCTGTGCTAACTGACAAAGAGAAAAGGGGGGGAAAGAAAATCACTGTGTGATTGTCATTAAGCCAGGCTGAGTCTGCAGACTGGTGGTTACAGAAGAGCTTACTTCTACATGTGGGCTGGGATTCATAAAGCAATGATGCCCATGGGGCCTGCAAAAGTCATTTGGTCAAAATAAATGAATGACCTTACTCCAAATGCCAGCTGTTTATTCGCTCACAGCACTGATGACTCCAAGGTACAGCAGTATAAATCAAGTATTTGCTATATTGAGGTATAATAGGGAAGGGGCAGACTTCTAAACAAGGTATAAAAGTGGATAAAAGAAGTATTCAGGTAAAATGGGAAACTTCAACTCATTAGCAGAAGCTCATTCCACAGCTACTTTATCAAGCAGAACTCAAGATAATTACTACTCTTGAAATACCAGTGGTCATCCTCTATAGTTCAGTGAAATGCTAGCTCTTTCCTTTAATGTCTAGCTATATAAGTATTTATACTAGATCTCTTCAAGAGACTCTGAAAAACCATAAACTTTTGATACAGATTTTAATACCTTTTTTCTTCAATAACTTCTTCACATGCTCCAAAACCTTTGTATTTCCTCTCCTCTTCTCAACATGAAGCATGTTATTAATAAAATCTCAAAAACAATTCATTTCACCCATTGCCATCTATTCAGCTCTTCCCAAACACCTCCATTTTAGAAACACATTGTTAAAAAAAATATGATTGTTGGCTTTCTTTGCATAAGTGTTCAAAAATATTATGACTTTCCTTTAAGGAAAAGGCCACCTGAGCTCTCCTGAGCAGACACAGTCTCCTTTAACCATTGAGCTTGTAATTACTTCCCAACATCATCCGTCTGGTTTCTACTCACCCATCCTTTTGCAGGTACCTTCTCTCACCTGTGGTTTTCATTCCCTCTCATTGTCTATGTATGTGACAGTAATACATAGATTTTTTTTTTTCTCCCTTTCATAGCTTTACCAAATTTCAGGCAAACACTTTTTAAATAACAGTCTTCTTATTCATTGCCCCACTCAATATTTTTCTCTTCCTAACGACATGATATATAGAGACCAAATAAGTCATTACTGTAATTACTTAATATTTGCATCACATGAATTCACTGAGACAGATAGATCCATAATTTTCTCTATAGAGACACCTCAAGAACTAACTAAGCTCACATATATGTAAATGTAGCAAGTCACACCTATCTATCTACATCAAACCCCAGAGAATCACCATGGTAATATCAGTGTCAAGATCAATACAAAAACAAGCTGTGCCATGCTTGTTCACCAGGCCTAAGTTTCTATTCAATACATCTCCAAAGGAAAGGATCAATCATGGTATTTTGCAGCTGCCTCACAAAAATTCTTTTAAATACTGTGGTCATTGCACGTGGCTAAGTCAAAAGTCAAGAGATATTTGCCAAGGATTATTTAATCTTTTAAAGCTTCCGTGCTTTTTAAAAAAGGTTGAATTACCTTCAAAATCAAAACAAATAAGCAATTATGAAACATATTTTGCCAGTAATGTAATGGCTTTCAGCCATATTTCTTGAACATTTTCTATTTGACAGAAAGAAGGAAGAGCCATGCTAATTTCTTTTATGTAAGTGGTGAACTTGATGAATTCAGTCAATTACATGATACCCTTGATCTATTTGTACAAGACGAGAAGTGAATCACAAGTTTTTGTCTGGAATAAAAAGAAAAAAAGACAGAATGTTGACATTAATGGTCATCATGGAAAATAGTGTGGCCATTGCTTACTGCTGTTAGATTGTGCATGCTGAGACATTGTTCACTGCAAACAACTTCAAATGCAGGCATTTTTCAATTTTTTCATTGTGTATGGCAGCCACGTCTCTCAGAACACCATATGACAGTAGTATACCTCAGAATCTCGTGGCATCTGATGAGTTCCAGACAGATTGTATGAAAAATGCCTAGTGATTTTCATCCTCCTCCTCCAACCACCCACAAGCCTCGTTTCCTCTCTCAAGATCAGTAGTGAAGTAGCACAATAACTTAACAGCTAGTCTCGAAACCTCACAACCCACAGAGAATCCAGCGAGCTATTGTACACATTCCTCTTAAAGTCTTTTTCAAACACAGGCCAAGACTTGCAATACAAAACATGTTTCTTACCTCATTCCTTGCCAGAAGGTTTTCAGACCCTCAGCTGCTCCCTTTTTTGGCCTTTGTCTCTCAGAGTTCATCTCACACATCAGTTAACCAGAGGTAGAGTTTAATAACAGTCATCTCTCAATGTACCCATCTGTCACAGTAAAATCAATTCCAGGTAGTACCTTATTTTTGGGTCTCCCTTCCATTCTCATCTACAGCAGCCAATTCTACCTCATGCCTGTTAATTACAAAACACATCTCTCAAGTTCTTTCTGTAGTTAAATGAGTTGGCATCCACGAAAGGTGTCTTTAGAAATTCAGGGCCCATTTTTCTTGCCAATTCCTGACTTACAATTTTTTTTATTTCTCCATTTGCTGCTGAGCACTTTCTATCACCCTGCAGAATAATGTCCTATCAAAATTAACTTCTTATATGAAGAGAAACTCTATTACCCTTCTCTTTGATGCTTACTTCACTTTCTCCTCATGCTGATTTAGAAGTATTCAGGCATATTCCCAGTTTTGATTTCTCTGAATGATAGAAAAGGTAGTTTTTCCTGCCCTTAGCCCTTCTGCCAGGAGCTTTTAACACTTTCCCAACATGGAAGACACTGATGTACAACTACATGAATTCTACATTCTGCAGAGTTCCTACCTGGACATTATTCTTACCAATCTGCTGCATTTTCTTGTGGGGTATCTTGGTGACCAAATTACTTTTCACAGCTATTTCCTGCTTCCAGCTTTTGAACAGCACTTTTCTTTCTTCTTTTTCTTCTTCTTTTCACAATGATTCTATTCATGCTGCCACCTTTTCCTGATCCCTCAGCATACAGAAAGCCAAGGCCACTGTAAGAAATCAAGATCAAAACAATCTTCAGCAACTTACCACTCATTTGATCATTGCATTCAACACAAGTGGCTCAGCTCTGTCTTCAAATCATAGTCTGCCAGTCCTTGTTTCACCCAGTTTCCTACAGAAGTTACCTTCTTCCTCTTAAAGCGCGTATCAGTCAGATGGGGCAGCTGACCAGGACTGATATAGCTTTTGGATCTATAGTTTGATTAGGATGAGAATTATCGGAGAATAAGCACATTTTGGTTGTTTGTATCTAAGAAATCAAATTTTTATAAATCAGAATCCCTTTAAATTCTGCCACTGTTTTCTCTAAAGCTTTACTCATCTTTGAGTACAATGAAGCTTTCTGTTGGGATATGTGAAAAAATGTTTTGGTTTTGTCTCCTGAGCAGAAGTAGAACTGAATGAGAGTAATCAGCCATTGGAATGGGCTGCCCAGGGAAGTGGTGGATTCTCCATCCCCGGAGGTTTTCAAGACGAGGCTGGACGTGGCACTTAATGCCATAGTCTAGTAACCACAGTGGGGTTGGATCAAGGGTTGGACTTGATCTCCGAGGTCCTTTCCAACCCGTCTGATTCTATGATTCTATGATTCTATGAATATACCATTTTTTTCCCCCAACCTTTAAATGCTCTACAGCACATTTTTAGCTTTCTGATGGCCTGCTGGTGTTCTTGCAATACAATCTAGATTATTTATTCATGTTATGAGAGCATCTTGCAAAGTCTAGTCAGAGACTGAGATAGTATTTTTCTAGCTCAGTTACATAAATCAGCATGTTTCTATTAGCTCTATGCTTGATCAGTCAAGTGAACACAGTTCCCACCATCTGAAGAACTGGTCCTTTTAAAAAAAAAATTCCTGTACTCACACTCAGAGTATTTAATTATATTTTTAATAGTAGGAAACAAACAAAAAAATTACCTTATACACTGTGCTATTCATACATGGACAGAATGCTGAGACTGGCCAGCTCTATGTACTGCCCACCTACAGTCTGTTAGCTGCATTTGTTCCAAAATATACTGCACAGCCACCATCTGTCAATCATAAACGCTGTGGCCAAAGACAAATTTATTAATTTAGAAATACTGAAAAACACTGTTGCTCATGGTTATTAGACATGTTGATCAACATTATAAACAAATATTCATTGGCTTTTACTTGTTTGCTTTCTTAAAAAAAATCTGCTCCCCAACACATTTTAATGAGAAGTGAGGAATTCATTGATAATTTGGTATAGGAACAAGCTGCTGCTCCAGTCAATTAATTCAGAAGTTTGATTTTATTTCTTGCCTTACCAAAAAGCTAAGAATGTCAATAAATAATCTTTCTTTTTAATTTGATAATTAAAGCAGCCTAAACCAGACAGTTTCAAGGACTAAAGGCGCACATTTTAGAGCTGTAAAAGCTTCTCCAGCCCGTGGAAAAGGATGAGAACAGTGCAGTACCTACATGTAACCAAAAGGAACACTGAGCAAGGAATAGAAGCTAATATAATTCCTATAATATAGATGCAATTAAGAGGTAAATCCAAAGAAGATTTGGATTTTTAGTCCAAATTAGATTTCAGAAAGATTCCAATCTCTGGTTAAAAGTGAGAGTAACTGTACATACAGAGACCCTTGAAAGAGAATGAACACAAATTAAAGGAGAATGCCTCCAACCTGAAGAATCTCTGTTAACAAAAGCCAAGAAGCATCACAAGACTTGTTTTATCACCCTTTCTTTCTGAGGTGCAGCAGAGGAAGAAAACAGAAGATGTGATGAGCCTCTCCTAATTCTTAATACTGGGAAGTGCACTAATGTTTCCATAGTTACCTACAGGAGTATCTGCCTATCAAATCTTCTCATAGTTGGATTGCTGCTACTTTCTTTTCTGCTTCAAATATGACAATGAAATGGAACTTAATAAAGTTCCAGACAGAGCTTTCTTGGCTTGAGAACTATCATTGACTTGGTAAAAAGAATAACAGTGACCTCTGTAATTTACTCCTTAAGACCCATGCATATACACCACATCAACATTCAATCACAGTTTAGAGTAACTCACAACTTTAGATTCCTAATTTTTCAAGATATTAGTTTTAAGCGTTTATATCAGACTAACCCAATGCTTGGGTTCACAGAACAAGTAGTGTTCCAGGACTCATTTGTTTGTCCATGAACGTCACTTCTGCTTTCCCAGTACTTCCTGCCTCTGAAGGAAATTCTTATTTTTCCTGATGTTCAGAGGAGAGTGCATACTAAAGGCATACAGATACAACAATATACAGAATGATATAATGATACAGAAATATACCTTCCACTAATTGAATTGTCTTTTGTACATTATAATTTTAAAATATTGAGTGGAATAATACTCACATCTTCTTAAGAGTAATAACAGTTATACTTAGGAAATGATGTTTTTCTCTCCTATCAGAATGTTAAGGAGAAGAAAATTTTCAGACTTTTGTCCTTGTATGTCTTTCTGCAATGTTTTCCTGCTGGTGCAGAATTAAAAATGCACTGGTGTGCTTGTAAATATGTTCACATGAACACCAAACAAAAACTTTGGATAGCTGAGTGAGATCTGACCCATTGCTCACTCCTTACAAATGTTTTTCCTCATGTTCTTTGGTATTTTCATAATTTGCACACTTACCTGAAGACATAAAGTAAAATTATGTCTTTCAATGGTTTGGAATTTTTATTGTAGTGCACAGATTTTGGCATTTTAAGGTAACCACTTCACATGTACAAGCATGACCACTTTTTACATTTGATGGCCTAGAGTTTTTAATGATAAGATGTTTCTCTGATTGTGGTAACATATAGGTGTAATGAATTAATACATAGCACAGATCTTGAGTTTTTCTATACTAAAATTAAACTTCAGGGTCAAAAAGTCCTCCAAGTTCATTTAATATCAAGAAGAGGCAGAGTAACACACTCTCTTATCTAGTGTTTCAAAAATTTGACTCCTGAAATATAGGAAATTAAAACAAGATAAGACAGGAAATTCATAGATGAAATAGTCTAATATGTAACCAGTAACACTTCATAAGTAAATTCTCCATTGTAGCTGGAGTCTTTATCCTGCAAATTTCTATCACAGCTGACTGTTACCTTGAAATATTTTATGGTATATATTAAAGAAAGGATTTGTTGTTTTTGAACAATGACTTAAAGTGCAACCATAACAAAATAATACTTCTCTGGGGAATATTTCTTTCTACTTTTTCTATGGAAATTTGCATAATGGAGGTGAGACTTTTCCCCCTACTGTGTATTTTTTTCAAAATCCTCTAAATTTATTACTGCATTACTCTTCTTGCTATTTAAACTCTTAATCATTTTTACCACAGAATGTTGGAACTGGAAGAGACCTCTGGAGGTCATCTTGTCCAAATAATCCTAAATAAACTTTTAGAATCAGTGATATTTTATCAATAAGTTCCACAGGGTAATTCTAATTCACCATTTAAAAGTATTTCCATTTATCAAGCTTAAACACATGTTTGGGTTTTTATCTTTTATTTCAGTATAAGGCCCATCATTCATTAATGAGAAAAGACAGAAAAGACGTAATGCTATGGATGATATTTTCAGGCTGTATAAATATAAACCATGCAACAAACTTGACAAATTTCAATATTTTTTTTCCTATCTTTAGTGGTCATAATACGAAACTGATTCTTACCCAGATCTTTAATTAAATTAATTAAATTAAAAATATAAATGCACTAATTCAATAAAGAAGTGGTCAGTAAAATCCTTTATCATAGTCAAGCTATAGACTCCACATCATTTTTCAGATTATCATATGCATATTAGTAGAAGGCGACACAAATATTTGTGATTCTGCCTTTTATAATGCATGTTATAAAAAAAATTATTAATAACATATATGCCATATAAATATATAGCATAATTATAGGAAAATATAATATTTGTACTGTATCCCACTATATTTAGGTATACTATACCACACCCACTCAGGATAGCATAGCACACTTATACGTCATAATTATGTGTTGTTTATTGGATAATATATTATTTATACATCATTGTTGCTGCTGGATGTAATTGATTGTAGGGAAACTGAGTATAAAGTTCGTTGCACTGCTGCTGCTGGGTTGAAATTTCACCTAAGACCTTGAGTATTGTTTATGTTATATAATTTTTTCGTACTAGCAACTGTTGTGACAATATATCAGAACTGTTGATTCATGTAATTTATAAGGATTTTTTTTTTTTGGTTTTTGGTAGCACAGCCTTTTTCTGATCAATAAAAGCTGAAGATAAATATTGATAAATTAACAGCTTTTACATTCCCTTTAAATCTAACTTTATTATCACATATATATTGTGCTAGATCAGCAGAGCATAGAGCACAGAGGCCTCCTTCCTGTCCAGTAGCGTGGCTATACTCTTTTGCAGTACAAACTACATCAACATCAGATTTCTTATCCATAAACCAGAGGCCCTGTATTATCTGGCAAATAAGTGATAAATCTAAAAATTTTAAGTATTCTTTTTATACTAGAAAAAAAAACAACTCAGGTTTTTCTGGTTTTCTGTCAATAAATGGGGGTCTGATTTAATCTCACAGAGAGATACAAAGCTAATCAATGTATTCAGTATTTGGTTATTTTTAGTTCATTCATGAATTAGTAAAGCCTCACCAATTTTGACGCTTGAGTCTTGAAATGGTATGGAAAAAATAAATAAGAGCCACCCATTTATAACATCGTAGTTCTATGTTAGATCTTTTTTACTGTCAGGACAAGTAGCCTCAGCTTCCATGAAAAAAAATAGTTAGGAAATTAGATAATAACGTATACCTAACTATGCACTGATATTAGCCTCTGCCCTGTCAATAAGACAGTATGAAGGTAGATTAGTTCTTATATTTAATTATCTTTTTAATCCACAGAACTTTTGTCTTTTTTTTCTGCTTTTGCACCTCATTAGTCATGATCAAAGTGTATTCCTCTTAATAGTGCCTTAATGTGATGCTTTGATCACATTTTCTGACTAATTTGAAAGTCCGTTAACTGAATTACAGCAGAGCCTGGTACATTTGAAGTTTGTGGAACCATTTTCCTGGGGCCATTTTACTTTGAAAAATTTTAGGTATGTAATTGAGGTCTCCACGAGACCAGTTTCTCTAGACTTCTTATATAATTGACAAAATAAGACATTTGCAGTGAAAAGTGAATCAAGTATCTCCAGAAGATTATTTGACTCTTCCATGGGCCAGATCTTTCTCAGGTGGTTTCCACTTATTAGAAAAAGAGACCCTGTCAATGAGAATCTGAATTTAAGAAGCATATTTAAGTTCCTAGAAGTAACTAGGAAAACTGTGGTCTGTGTTTTATGAATTTACCTATGATCCTTATCCCTGTATTAGTCACAAAGTGCTATTTAATGGTTCTCACATACAGGTACCAATGAGCTCTGAGAGTATGTCTCTACGGGCTCTAGATTAAACACCTTAAGCCTAGGTCCTTTTGTTATGTACTTTGCATTTCCATACATACTATATCCTACCCAATTCAACTATCTATATGCTTCCTTTAAGGCCACCTTAAAGCCGTCTTAAACCTTACTAGCATAAATCTTTTATCTGGAGTGGATCCACTCCAAAATTCATCCTCAAAAATGTACCCAAAGCAATTTTACTCTATGTGAGTAGTTCCACTGTCAATTTGTTTCTGCCTCCAAAAATTGTTTGGTGGGGGATTGGTCACATAGTCAATGGGTATAGATGCAGCAAGGCCACATGACTGAGTATCCCATGTTTAGAAATCAGTAACTGCTTAAGTCAATGGAATAAAAAAATGTTTGATATGTGTTTAGGAATCCCTGCAAGAGGAACTGTGTCAAAATCCTCATTAGTTAGAGGCTGGCTTATTTACTCTCTCTGTGAGAGCTCAGTGGAAAATAATTCCTACGAAATTTTACATGGTTCTTCACTATCCCAGAGCCATATCTCAAGAGATGCCACTGATCTCATTGCTATCGATAGTCAAGCTATTGGGTATCAGGTGAATTAAAACATAGTAGTCATTAACTTAGAATAGAGTAAAGGCAAAAACCTTTGTGCTATATTGGATTAACTTCGGTGCTATAAAACGGTGTGCAATCATTTCAAGTTAAATGGCTGGCTGCTGCATGGGAAGCCAACCATATGCTTCAGCAGATGCAACCCAATCCTGTGATGCAGGTAGCAGGGAATGCATTCCTTGAATCAATGTTTCCTCATACCTGGGCCCCAGTTTCTTGAGCATTACCTGCTTACCTCATCTGAGAGGCCTTTGAGGATGAACATGACTCCAACTGGGGTCACCAGACTTTCTGAGATACTGTAAGAGCACAGGTGGAGGAGAAATAAAATAACAGTAGCACCATGTGTCTTCCTACTCAATGGGATCACTCAAAACAAAAATGGAGATATTACAGGCTGTAAAAGTTCTGTTCCCACTGTGATTATTTTAACATAAATACAGATAGCGCTTAAAAGACTAATAAGGAATCAAAATAAAAAGTAGCCGAAATATGAGGCTCAAACATAAAGTTTGACAATGGTTTTCCGGGGTTTGTCTCTACTGGTGCTTAAACAAGCTTTTTCCTCTAACTCTTGGAACACTGTCCCTAACCTGTACTTTCGTACTGTCCAGTGAGACTTCATTCTCCCATCAGGACGGTCTGTATTTCTCTCATATTCAGTGAACATAAATTTATTGTTAATTTTTGTAGCTGCCCAGACACTCACAATTAGCATTTTCATTTTCTGCCGTTGTTTAGTCACATCCAATCACTGTGAAAGGTACAGAAAATCTTTTTGAAAAATGACTGAGTTTTCAAAAATGCATCTTGACAATTTTATTTGGCTTTGTAATTTATTGTGTTCATTTGCCTACCCTGGGCAATGAGTTCCAACTCTTATTACCATACAAACCTCATCTGCCTCTTATTCAGCTGATATAAACTCCATATAAAGAAACCATGAAGTCTTTATTACTTTACAAGAGCAAAGGGTGGCATTTTCTGGAGTATTAGGAACTGGTCTAACTTTGCTGGTTCAATTAAAAGACTACTTTGGTGAAATCTTCCCTTGCAAACACTGTCTTACACATGACTGTAGGTAGATTAATTGTCTTATTCCTAACTAAAGATCCAGCTTTCCTCCTCAAAATCCAAATGTAGGTTTTTAACTGGTTGAGATAAAATTAATTCAATTCCAAAGTGTCTTAGATTTTTTTAGTTACTGTTATTTTAACACATCAGGAAGAACTGAGATGTTGTGCTATGGTTACAACACAGAAGGCAAAATAGGCACTTTAGGGGTTATATCACTGGTTGATTTGATTTTTTTGGATGTTGGAAAGGTAGAATCTCCAAAAATAAATGTTATTAAATCAGTTCTCTTTCTGCTGACCTAGCCAAGATGTATAAGCAGATGTGTTCCTCTTTCTTGGCACACCATCTTTGGCAGGCTGTGACACCATACTATGAGAAGGCAGGAGTCAGAGCAAGGGTAAACTGTCAGAAAGCAGAAAAGGTGAAGAATTTTTACAGGAGAGAAATAAGAGGACTGCTGCAATAGCTTATGACATGCTGGGTGCAGCGTGGGCTGGCCGGAATAGAGTTTGAAGCAGGATGTCGAGAAGCTGTCAGCTGCGGGAATCTTGCAGAAGAAGGAACTGAGAACTACTTACAACATGTGGTAGTTGGATTCTGGCAGATTCCATTTTTATAGAAGGAAACTAAGGTAAGATAGAGAAAGCCTCAAAGCCTGTGGGACACAGGTAACGGAGCTAGTCCAGGTTTTTAAAGAAATAATAAAAGTAATACTTTGAGCAGTGACTCAACCCAGATCAAGAAATGAAATGTCTCTCCTACAAATCTTCATATTTAGGTATGCTGCAGTTCAACATTGTCTTTAGGAAATTCCACCACAGGAACACCTGTGCATGTTTAAGTGTGTGTTCATGTCAGTCTTTGAGGAGACTATTTGTGCATGTGCCACCAAAAAGACAAAAAAGCTGATCCCGAAAAACAGATTTTTAAAAGGAGTGCACAGCTCTACTTGCAAACTGTTTTTACCCTTTGCCACACCTTCCTGAAAGAACACACACCAGACAGGAATTTTCCTCTAAATTGTCATGGAGCCTCTGCACCAACTACACACCCTACCTTGCAACCAAGTGGTCTTCCACCAGCAACAAGCAACACTTCCCTGCTCAACTGAGTAACTCAAAAAATTTGGCAATGCGAAGAGAAAGGTGTTGTCTAGTTCCAGTCATTCTCCCAGGCTTAAATCTTCACCAGAATGAACAACTGGCTGCTGTATAAAATCATCCCTAAACACTCATTTATTTCTTGAAAATAAAATTAGACTAGGAATTACACTGATTTCTCAGTAAGAACTTTTCTGACTATGCATGTTGTGACTTTGCTTTTTATCTAAGGGAAATATTAACATAAAATGAAATAATTATTACACAAATCTATATTTAATTCTGGATAGTTTGGATCAAAATTTGCACTGCATCTCCATGTGTTCAAAATATAAGGAAGCATCAACTTGATGTCCTAGTTCAGGTCCACCAATTGTTAAATTACTCAGCTATATAGACAGCAGAATTGGCATAACCTTTTGACAACAAAGAATAGACAGGTGATGTAATAGAAAAGGGAGTTTATCTTACACATAAATAAGTATGGAATTCTGTGAAATACCAAATCAAATCAGCAGGAGAAACGACTGTTTTTCATTAAGAAACTGAAACTGAGGTGAAGTAGTCTGAAAAGATAGATAATGAGGTGAAATAAATATCTGACAAAATTCAGTGGGCTCAGGTGTGCTTTATACTGAACTTGCAGTTCTTAATACAGGATATATCAGCATTTATAAATATATTCAAAGTTTCACCAGCTTATGATCAGGTAAACAAATAAAAATAGCTCACTGATTTACAGATATGTCAAGATTTTTAGAATGTGAAATTTGAGCAGCAGGGTGATAGGACAGTTTCTGCACTAGCTACCACATCAAGCATTTTTTCCCCCTGCTAGTTTAATTAGAAATCATTGGCATGTTTTGCAGGAGTACCTAGTCTAATGAAATCCGACAAGAGTTGAGATACTCTTCTTAGTCCTTAGAAATGATGTGAGGAGTAATAGGTTTATCTGTGTGCAGTTGCATGAGGGGAAGCCAGGATATATCTGGATAGGAGGATAAAATGTTCCTCCCAGAGCTAACTAGTCCAAAAGTCACTCCCCAGGTGCATTCCTGATTCAAGAAGTCATTCCTCATGCTCAGGGGACTGTCAACAGGCATTTCATTGCATTCAGACACGGAGCTAGATCATGCAAGAGGGAGGTTTCCTGGGTTGCCAAGGTTGGTCACGAGTGTCCCTGCCAACAGCAGGATTGCAATGACTGGAGGAGTATTTTTCCCACTATCTCATGGGAACATGTGGGCCCAGAGGGAGGTACAGTGCTGCCTGCACTTAGCATTACCCGTTGTCCATGCTCTCAGGCTTTATGCTCTGGGTGCAGCTCGTACTGGGAGGCAATCCCCTTTGCTTGTACTGTGCTGTACAGCTGGAGGTGGGGGAAAGAGGTAGGGGAAAGATGTTCAAGTCTCACACTGATAGACAATATGACAGTTACGAGGTATCATAAACACTCTTAGTTTTGCTTGTTACAGTAAATCATCACTAGAAGCACAGACAAAATAGAAAAGGCTCCATTGCTAGAGAAAGATGCAGAGTTTTAAGATAAGACCGCTCAAAGGCCTCTTCTGTCCTGAGCTGTAAGAAATAGGACCAGAAATATATGCTTTTGTCACACATATCAGACAATGCATATATGTTGGAAATCTGCCATATAGCAGAGTGAGTGAACTGTTTGTTGGACCTTCTGCTGGGACCTGGACAACATTTTATATCAATGGGAATTAGACCTTTCATTTTAGAATAGAATAGAATGAGTGATAGTGTTTCTTTCTGTCTGAGGTATTAACTTTACCAAGCTAAAATTTGCAATCAATTTTCACTATTACAAAGCCATAATTTTATCTCTTTGTAATGGATTGGCAATGCTCAACAGCCAACTGACTCATTTATCATTAGTGATATAAGCCAAAGAGGAAAATTTCTTTGAGATCTCAAAATAGAAATAGCTCACACACTACAAATCACCACAGTCCCCAGCGAGATGTTAATTTGTGCTGCCCTTTGGATCCCTCTTAATACAAAACTGGGAACCTTGTGTATGCAAAAACCACTGTCAGGCAGCGAGAACTTCAACAGACACATATCACCACGAATCTGAATTAAATTATTCAGTGGTGTGTGGTTGATTTGTAGCAACTAGACTATCATCTAGCCTCTTGCAGAATATTTTATAATTGTCTAAAACAATAAGAAGTAAACAAACTATGCTGGCATGTTTTTCTTGAATAAGATTAATGAACGTAATGAAAGGTACTGTAATCTTATTTTCTTATTTTGATTAGGGTAAAATATTTACTAACTATTTTTTGCATTTTTATTATGTGTCTATTAAAGTCTATGTATATTGTTTTATAACTGTCAGTCCTACAAATGGAATGAAAATGTTAGGATGTTGAAGAAACTTCTTATGTTTCTATGATGTCTCAAAGTAAATGGTAATTTCCCCCTGTAACTGTTTCTTTCTGTAGCTGGGACTACATGAAGAGAATGCAAGTGGTATGGCATGAAATTTAATTATCTATTGAATGTTCTGTGAGTTTTCTGGGACATCAGACCTGCACTGAACTATACACATGCTCTAGCTGTTCCATTAGGAGCAGGGTGTGCTTAAGATCCCAGATATCAGTTTCTTCACTGTTTTCTATCAGTATATCATTGGTGTCATACTTACACCCATTTTTCATCTTTTAAATAATGTCACATCTGTTACTAACACAGCATTTCAATGTTCATTGGGAAGTGCTCCGGAGACAAATATTGGTGTGCAATGCATACATACTGTGAAATGACAGTTTATTGATATCTACAGTCTCTTGGCTCTTCCACTTCCATTAAGTTAATTCCCATAGCACCTAAATGACTGATAAAGAAAATTTGCTGCAGCATGCAAATTTTGGTAAAAAACAAATACAATTACTGCACCTAACTCTACCAAGATTGCCTTGCACCCCCTCCATTTTTGCTTGCAGAGCATCATTTGGCATATATTTTCAAAGTATGACTAACTCCAGAAAAGATGTATTTTTGACCCAGTCCATCAGCCCTGACATTTATCCTTCTAACAAAGGGGGAGAAGATGTGGAAATAAGAATAACCAAATTTCTTTTCTGTCTGTGGTAACACAAGTGCAAGAAAGAGGACATATTTGATTTAATCTTTTTCTATCTCGAGATGTCTACCTTATAACTTGCACTCTTTCAGACACCCAAAAAACAGCTGCTGCTAAAACTGAGCTTTCAGCAGTTAGGAGTTCTGAGTGGAGTGTGTCTGCTTTGTGCTGTTTTGTTTTTTTCTTTCTTCTAAAGCATTAATAAATGCTTTGTTTTAAAGCATGGATGAATTATTTTTTTATAACACTAATTAAGAGTTTTGCAAGACTTGAAGTTAATGCAAGACATTTCAGTTTCTCCGACTGAAAGCCAAAACCAAGAGAAACTTTGGACAGTTGCAAGAAGCAGAAGTCTGTAAGTTATGTTATTGTAGAACAGTTGATCTTGGAGTGAATTCTGGGCACTGAAAAGGACATTGGAACTCTCTTAATTTAATTCAGTAAGAAACCCTAATCCTCCATTCTTAATCACTTTCAGCAGAATTGAAAATTGAAATGAAGTGATGACAAACACATGCCATATTCTAATAGAGAAGAAAACAGGCAGTATTTGTAAGCTTCTTATGTCTATATTCAAATATTTATATTAATCATATTATAATTTAATTAGGTACATCCATTAAAGTTGCTAGTAAATGGGGGAATCACTGCAGTTTGCATTATTGCATTATGAAATAAGGGAACAATTAATTCATATTTAAATTAATATATATACACCTGCTAAGGAGCCAGCTCAATAGGTCTCTTTTAATACACTTATAGATTGTTGTGGCATGCGAAAATAGAAGGACCATATGAGAATCATTAGTCATTTTGTATTATGCTGGTCTCACCTGTGAGAAGACACAAGCAGGAAGACCTGGTACTTTGCCTTAATTCAATCCTGAAGTACTAAAAAACCCCACTGACCTGCTATCTAATCCTCCAATGCCCTTCATTTAATAGTTAGTGGTTAGAGATTCTTACTTTAAATTACACAAACTGCTTTTTGTTCAGAAACCAGAACAGGAGGATCTATTCCTCAAGGTGAAAAATGCTGCAGCTAAGTGGTACAAGACAGTTCTCATCTGTGCTTAATGAATCTTTTGGTTTCCTTCCTTTGGCACAGTCTCTGTAAAAAGCACAGAAAAACTCTACAGTTTCAGAGTCTGAGTATTCTCTCAGGAAACAGGAGACAGGGGTTTTAATGTCCTCAGGCAGAGGATGGAAACACGAGCTTCCTACTTCCTTAGTACATGGTTCATGCTCACTGTACAAACCTACATTTGAAAAATAACTCATTCTTGGCTTTTCCAAAGAAAGTAGGCTATTGCACTTGAAGGTTACAGCATGTGGACCTTGACCAAATTGATATATTTCTCTGCAGTGCTGAATGTACTATGCAGAAGGTGGAATTTTTGAGAGATTTTGGCTAACTGGAAGAAAGTACCTGCTAAGTAAGCCAAATTGGATGATTTTTTAATATTGTATGCTGAATAGAAGTCCCATTTTATATCACTTTTGGAGTTTCTTTCTCCAAGCCATGTGGGTATCCTATGGGTATCTCTGAGTAGCCCTCTTCATTCTCTCTTGGTTTTGTCATTAGTTAAACCCCTCACTGTAAGACCTACATATTGATGACATAACAGTTATATTATAATGTAAATATAGTATTTTCAGTTAGTTACATTGTTTTAAACAAAAAGGTGTGAAAGAACCAGTTGATTAAATATTTGTAAATAATCAAATAGCATAAACTAAGGCTATTTGGATCACACAAGTAACTCCTGTTTATCTCTCATTAAAACTAGTATTATATTTCTCAAGCATTTCAGTGGAAGTTAGAACCAAGCCAGCGCTGGACAAATTTAATTTCAGCATGCTTTTAGGTCTCAGCAGTGTTTCTCATATGAAAATAAACAAAACTATTCGTAAAATTGAACATACTGAATATAATCCTAAAATGTGCTCACATTCAAAGACTTTGCTTCATTGTAACTCTCGTATTGTATTTATTGCTTTCACCTTTTTTCCATTATTTTCCGTCTTTCTTATTCTCTAGGCAACACTCAATACTCACATCAACTTGAACTCAGACACTCAGTAAATGCAAGAGGATTTTGCCTCTTGGATCCCTGAACCTGACTTTTGGCTAACCACATAACTTAGAACAAAACAAAATAGGAAAACTTAGTGTGTTCTATCGAAAATGAGAAAATGCTAAGAAAGAGGCACCCTGGTTCTGGTAATGCCCACATGGAGAACAGTCTTGGTGTCAACTGATGTCAAGGAACCTACAATCTGAGCAATTCCTTCGTCTGCCAGGTTTTCCTTTCTGAGACGTTACTAGATACATCAAAATCTCATCCAGAAAATTCCTGGGGTTTTTTTGGTGAATTTAGACTGCTTGTGAAAGAAACTTAGTCTTTACTGAATCAACAGCTTCTAGTAGAAACACCTTATCCAGCTTACTTGTTTGTTGCTGCTTTTAATAATTTAAATTTACAACTAATCTCTGAGCTTAGTCTCCCTCATATTAATCTCCAGTTTCTAGCTGTTTGGAAACATATGTAATTTATATAAAAACGGCACTTGCACTTGTACACTTATGTACCCTAAATATATCTTCTCAGCATTTTAGAAACTTATTTCATAAGGACTTCTGTCCACATATTATTAAATGGAATCATTCTACTTTTCAGTAGTCTCAAGCTGTCAAATTGACAAAATGACAAATACTGGTTCAAATCAGGTGTACCAGCTCAGTGGAAACTTTGAAAGCAAATTGAGATAAAGGGCAGGAGTAAACCTAGAGGTTCAAACTTGGCTTTATGCCAAAAACATCTGAAAAAGAGCAATGTATACTCTATGGTATTTTGTAATATACTGTTCCCCCGTGCTTGGGTTGTCTCGTTTGTAAAATGGAAAACATAAAGAACTATCAAAGAATGTGACCTCATTCCTCAGCCCTTTTTAAAAATAGGGTCTTATAAGGATTGCCATGGTCTGTCCCATAAAAACTTCCTGGTGAACTCATTGGAAGTGCTTTGTCAAGGATATATCAGATGCATTCAGATTATCATCAAAATAATTTCAACTTTGTGCACAGAAATTACAGAAGAAGACATAATCACGTACAGTTTCTAACTCACTGTCAGACCTAGGGATGCAGGAATCAAAATAGGTTTTCCAGTCCTGGTTACGACTCTGAACATCCTGAATACAGATACCAATGATGATTTTATTATCTAATTATAAATGCCCTCGAGAAGGAGGATCACATTAATATCCATGACATAAGAAGCAGGAAGATACATCATAAAAACCAATTCTATTATTTCTTATTTTTTTTATTCCAGACTTCAACTTACATGACTTCACAGCCAACTTCTTAGGGTCATAAATCAAATTTAATACTGTCTGTATTCTATACTAAGTGTATTTCTGAATATTATCCCCAGGACAGATTTGAACAAACTGATTTCTTTATAACAAAGAAGAAAACCAAAATCAAAACCATTTGACAGAAAACTACTTTCTTCCTCTGAAGTACCATTGGAAAAACAGGAAAGTCTTATGGACTATGTTATATGGAAATCACTAAAAATATTTGTAAAAGTTTCTTCTGATTTTAAACTCTAAGAATCTATACCAATCAGAAAATAAAGATGAAAAAAAGAAAGAAGTCTAGCTTTAAATTCCATATTTGTCTTTCTTACATAGAAATACATTTGTATTCATGATTTACTGCTAAACTTTGGATTTATGATGATGTTTGGCTTGTAGATCACCTAGGGGAATGAATGGAAAGTACAAAGACGTAGTAAGGGACAAAAGGCATGCACATGCTTTTGTAATTCAGTGATAGTTCACTGCTGTAGCACATTAGGTAGACAGGCTGTTGAGTTTAGATATTCAACAGTTGTAGGCAGTTTCTGCTGTAATTTTCAAAAACACTGTATGTCGTAACTGTTACAACAATTTTGAAAATATCACAGACAAATGCACCTTCAAAGGTTTTAAAGAAATTTGAAAATGCAACATTTTATGGCAACCCTAAGGATGGACAACCAAGTATATTTCTTGCTTAATGAAATTTGGCACAACACTCATGGACTAAGATAAATGGCCCATTTATTTTAAAATCCTTAATAATTTCACTTAATAGAATTCTGGAATTGCCACTGCAAAAGCTTATCTTTTTGTGCACTATTGGCCTCCACTGTGATACACTAGCAGCTTATATTTAAAAGAAAAAAGGTTTCAAGGGTTAGTGTTCATAAAGACTGCACTAGAATGGAACAAAAGCTTCAACATCTATTTTTAAAAGCAAGTAAAACCAAGTTCTAAAAGGCTTTGGTTATTGACTTAATAAAATTACATTTTATTCTGAAGTGGGCCCTTACATAGACAGCCAAAAAATCAGAGCTTCACATATACTTAGGGATGCTATCCCACTTAGTATATTTTAACTACTACTGGGGTAAAATTCAATGACAGCTTAAAACACATCACATTATATAAGAGATGAAAATTAACTTTTTGAATTATACATAAAGCGTTCCATATGGAAACTCATTCTTAATTACAAAATTCTGTCAAGGTCTCAGCTGACAGAATATCATTTCACATCCCAGCTATCCATCATCTAGGTGACAGAGGTTGATGGAGGTATAATAGCCAACACAGATTCTCTTTCTAGATCATAAGAAAATACTAATTTACATTTGCAGTGTTGATATTTGGCAATACAGTGGGTCCTGGTGCTGGGCCAGGTTACCCAGAAGGTTGACATATCCTTTATGATCACAAAATATGTTCCAATCATAACAGTAAACTCCATGTTAAAGAAACAGAGAGAACGAAACTGAAAAACACAGAACTTAACTCTGAGGACAAGAAGGATATGAGTTTGAGAAGAGCCAACCACCTGATGTTCTTAAGTTCATGTAAATTCCCAGTGTAAGGGGTTTGAATGTCAGACTTTAAGCAGCATTGCTTTGATCCAGCAGCACTCTTAACAGTTAGGCTGGGAGACTGTAAAAATGGCAACCTTGGAAGTGTTCAGGACTTGGCTAGACAAGTGGCACTACATCAGGTGGAAAGCTGGGCTACAAGTTTCTTCCAGCCAACATCTCTGTGGTTCTACAAGATGAATATATTTTACGTATACTTCATGGGGTAAGTTCCTGTTACTACTGAATTCAATGGCAAATCTTTCCACAGTTATTCAAGAGTGAGATTGCATTCTGAGAAAAAAACTACCTACTACTTTTAAAATGGATTCTGGAGTATCTAAACTACATTTATTTTTCAGATATATTTGATTTTCCTGGCTGTGAGTAGAAGTCATACTGTACAAATGGTTTATGCTGATGAAACAAAAATAAATACCTAAAAAAATAGAAAAGAATAAAAATATTTTTGATCATTCAATTTTATAATTCAATTTTCTTTCTATTGAAGTTAGTCGTCTATTTAATCTCTCATTAGTTTAATGTTAGTACTGGGCAAATTAAATTCTAATAGATCAGCATAAAATCATTGTAGTCAATTGAAGGACAAAATCTGGTAGTGGAAACAGGTATCAGATTAGCTCTGATTTCCTTTGTTGCAATATGTCTTCCTTCATTAGTAAAAGGATATGACTATCTTTGTAGCCAATAAGGCATTTTAATTGATTTTTAGCATTTTCTCTTAGCATTCATTTCTGGCAGATTCACTCATTTTTTCATTATACAAATTGATGTGAAATTAAACCATGCCCTGAGGAGACAAAAAGCATGAATCAATAATATTGATGTTTCATGCAGAACTTGAAGCTTAGGCTTTTAATGGAATTAAAAATATGTTTAGTAAGGTTAGATCAGAAAATTTGGACAATAAGAATGCTAAAATCAAAAGGTTGTAGAGGTTGTTGTGCATAGGATGCATGCTTACAGGATATTCTAAAAATTTTTCCTAAACAGATACCTACTTCACTTTACAAAGTAAATGTACTGATGCTTTTGCTGACTTTCTGCCATGTAGCCACAAACTCACAGATTTTAATGGCAGACAAAAGACTCATATATCACACAGCCATCACAGTCTTGTTTTAATATCTCTGCAATTAGTTGATATCCATCCTACCTGGTACTCACATGGCTCAGGAAACCTACAGTAAGTATCAGGGGAAAATACTGAGCACAGGGATGGGGCACATCTAGTTTTAGCTGAGGTGGCCTGCAACATCAGCTATTATGACCTTTGGCCATCTAATAAGAAAATTAAGAAAATTATAAATGTGTGGCCCACCAAATGTGTTTGAAAGGCCTATTTGAGTAAGGATAATCAAGTGCAGAATATTACTTCATCTCTCCTGAACAGACACGTAGCATGAGTTAGATTTTGCAACACCTTCTGTAATCTTTCAAACAGTATTCTCTGTTTTCTGCCATAGAATTACAAAGCAGCTTTTAGTAGAAAATATTTGAGTATGGAACTGGACCACAGAGCTGAAGGGAACAATCACATTATTTGGCATAAAAATTATTTTAAAAAAAATCAGTTTACTGCTGTATAATAAGTATTTAAAGTGTGATTTAGCAGAGTGATTCAACCTTATAGAGGATGCCCTGACAGAGACATCAACTTTGTCACAATTGTTCTAGCTTGAACAGCCTTATAAGCTGTGTTTGTCTGTGGTGGGTTGACATTGGCCAGCAGTCAAGCACCTGCACAGACACCCTCTCTCTCCCTCCCCTGTGGCCAGAGGAGAAAGTAGGAGGAAGGCGAGAAGACTTATGTGACAGTTAAATAAGTGAAGCAAAAGCTGCACACACAAGCAAAGCAGATGAAGGAATTTATTCGCTACTTCCCATGGGCAGGCAAATGTCCAGACACTCCCTGGCAAGCAGAGCCTCACTGTGTGTAACGATAACTTAGAAAGACAAATGCCACAACCACAAATATTCCTCCCTCCTTGTCCTTTCCCTCAGCTTTTATGGCAGAGCACAACATCATACGGTATGGAATTTACCTTTGTTCAATCCAGCTCAGCTGTCCCAGCTGTGTCTACACCCAGCTTCTTGCCCAACCTCAGCTCACTTGCTGGGAGCAGAGACAGAATGAGAAGAGAAAAACTCTAGCCTATTTCAGCACTGCTGAACAGTAGCTCAGATACTGCTGCATATTCAACAGTTTTACCTACAAATCCATAAGAGAGCACCACACCACTGCTGCAAAAAAAATTAAATCCATCTCAAATGCACTGTATCTATCCATATAAAAAGATGGGAGTGGTTCCTCTCAGAAAGTCTTGGCAACAAACTAGACGTGTGGGCTCCCAGATAGCAAAGACTGTGTATCAGAATGAGAAGGTGGCACTTAGTGTAGTTCTGTCACCATGATTATAGCTGGCCAGTTGCCAGCAGAACCTCAGACCTTTGAAAGCATTGCAATACTCTTGCTCTTTTGCACTTTGGTAGGGCTTTTAAAATAGGTGAGAACTACTACAAAGACATATGCAGCTTTTCTACTGCTGCCATGCTTTGAAGTCTGATCCTTGTCCTCACTTCAGCCTGAATTCAATGGCAAAGTGCTGTTGAGTTTAATGATTTCACTGCCTCACTATTCATATTTACAACTCGATATGCTCCATCAGTTTTGTTCTTGTCAAGCCAGTCATGTCATATGTCTTATAAATATTTATAAGTACAAGTTAATAAACTGAATCCATTGGGAAATAGAGTATGGAGTAGTGATATACAATGTCGCATTTTTGTATGGATATCATTAAACTGAAGTTTCTTATTATACGAATATTGTGTGCAGTTTTGGTTCACTGCAAAATAAGAAAGATATTAGGCCATTAGTGAGTGTCCAAAGGAGGGCAATGAAGATGGTAAAGGGCCTTGAGGAGAAGCTGTATGAGTAGCAGCTGAGGGCACTTGGTCTGTTCAGCCTGGAGGAGACTGAGGAGAGACCTCAGTGCAGGTACAACTTTTTTGTGAGGAGAAGAGGAGGGGCAGACACTGATCTCTTCTCTCTGATGATCAGAGACAGAACCCGTGGAATGGTCTGAAGTTGTGTCAGGGGACGTTCAGGTTGGATATTAGAAAAAGGTTCTTCCCCCAGAAGGCGGTTGGGTGATAGAACAGACTCCTCAGAGAAGTGGTCACAGCACCAAGCCTGACAGGGTGTTTGAACAATACTCTTAGCACATGGTGTGACTCCTGGAGATGGTCCTGTGCAGGGCCAGGAGTTAGACTCAATGATCCTTGTGGGTCCCTTCCAACTCAGCATTTCCTGTTGTTCTGTGATTCTGTGAAGATCACAGGGAACAGGTAAAGGAATTAGCTCTGTACATCTATTGGCTCTCACATGTAACTTTTTCCATAATTCTGTTTATTGCCAAAAGGCATACAATCTTTGCCTATATAAAGGCAAATTTCCATTTCAGCAAATTTCTTCTTCAGCAAATTTGATAATTTCAGTGCCTTCTTATTTCACCATCAGTTTAGTAATGTGTAATTCACACTCTTATGCTTCTGTGCCAACTTTATCCCTGACCTCAAGTTTACCTCCTTCTTTCATATTTTTATCCCCCAAACGATTTTTAGACAACAGATATAATGATAGCCTTCATTCTGTTCATCTTTCCCATATGAAGGTGACTGGAGTGATATCCACTCTTTCAGATAATGGCTTAATCTTGAATCTTGTGTTAGTTCAAGTCTTTTAGCCAAAACTGCTTGCTGCAGAGAAATACTCAATTTCTTTTCAGCCTTACCTAAATCTCTTGCAAAGTTTTGTACAGTTCCTTTTTACTTTCTGTATACTTTCACAAATATTATTCTTTGTTCTTATAACTGCTGATGAATTATTTCTTTTCTAGTACTAAACACTAAAATTAAGCAGCATGATAAAATTAATCTTCCCCAAAGTGCTATCAAATATTGTAGACAAAGAATATTGAATTAATGGCTTGTACAGTAAATAGCATTCTTGCCCTTTTACATTATTGCAGTAAGCAGACAAACAAAACAATGTTTTTGGGGCATTGTATATTTTTGATTCCTTCAACTTTTTCTTTTTGAGTGAGTCATCTTAAGGCGAATTATTAACTTCTGCCCTGCACTCCAGGAAGTAATTTTAATGTGGCAGCCTAATGGGGCTCACTTATGCATGATCAAAACGCAGGAAAAATAGATGTTACATTTCCATAAGCTGGCCTCTCTTGGTCTGTGCCTATTCTAAACTAAAAGAACATCTGTTTCTGAAATAATTTCTCTGATATGGCAAAATGAAGGAAAAAAGAAAGAAAGTTTTAAAAGAGTGAAATATCATTCATTAAGCAAAATAATGATAGTGATCTTGTGAGAATGTTGATATGTCTTTTAGTTATTAAATATTAAGTAAAGGAGGTATAGGAGACATGTGAAGGAGTTTGTCAGTCTTTTATGCTCAGCATCAGAATAAGTCCCTGAGAGATTCATTTCCTATAGCTGCAATTTCAGGTATTGAGAAGTGCACTTAATGACAATTCTCATCATTAATAGGCATGTTCTAATCTCATCCTGACCTACATTTGTCATATTAGTAATTAAAAATTTTAAGGTATCATGACCATGAAAAATAGCTTTTGGCTGGGAGACCATACCTGCTCTGGGATGTGAAGTTTATATTTTATACTGCTATGTCAGTTTTCTTTTGCTTTTCTTTTGTAATCCAGGAACATTAACTGAGGTGGATAAATTAAATGACACACTTATTGTAGTGGATGAACGGGCTGTGAACGCAGCACAAACAACTGTATTTCACTGATCCTTTTGTTTTCCTTCACTAGTGTCCTTAATTATTGTTATTTTGTTGTCACTTGATAGTTGAGATTCTCATACACTGCAAAAAAAATGACAAATTTACTTGGAATTTTATACAAATAGATTTAAAATCTGATAGTTTTAAAAACCTCCATTTATTTCCCATTTATTCTAAGTTAAAAGTGAAACAAAACCTTTGAAAGCATCAATGCTTATGCAATCCTTTATGTTAAAACTAGACCTGGAAACTTGGGTAGATTTGCTACTTCAAATAATCAATAATACTCAGAGCTGGTTGTTACTGAAATAGTTTTTAAGGGGGTTACACAAAATTTCTTTTTTTCCCTACATGTCTGGCAGCTCTGGAAGGCTTCATAATGATCATGAAGGAGTTGAAAGTTCTGGGTGGTTTTGGGTTCTTGAGAAATAGCCATTAAGTCAGTGTAAATATTTTTAGCAATGCCCAAAGAAGTAAAGCTTACACATTAGTTCTATATCTATCTGCTGACCAATTTCAATCTGCTTACCAATTTCAACCAAACATGGCAGAGGACTAAAGTTCTAAAAACATTTATGCGTATTTCATAAAAAGAGTTTTCTGGTCCATAAAAGAGATGCACAAATGGCTTTCAGTGAGGGAAAAGCTACAGATGAGCCACACAATCATATCAGCCACTAAGAGAGTCTTCATGGGAAAATGAGTATTATGCATACCTCATCTATGAAAGAAACAATCAAACAGGAGGCATGACCTATGGGAAAACAGATTCCATTAGCTGTGGTCAGGAGTCTACTTCAGTGTGCCTGTGAAGAATCACAAATATGAAGGTTATGGCTGATATAAAACATTAAGTTTTGTTCTTCTGGCTTATGGGTAGCGCCCAATATTGACTTTTGCTTCTAACTGCTACTTCCAGCTGTCAAATTTTAATTCCCAGAAATGATGAATCCCTTATCCTTTTCTGGGATACTAAGAGAAGATTTGGCTTTTCTGTGTGTGAATGAACATATCATTGCTGTTGTTGCCAAGTGTCTCTTCCCAACTCATGCGTTTCTAACTTGGTCCTGTGTATCCTCTCTCACTTCACTGAGCTATTTCTGTTAATTAGGTGACTCTGAAAAGACAGATGTTTGTTTCTGATTCTACTGCTGGTTCTCACAATAAATAACAGACAATTCATTCAGTGGGTGCACAGTTTGGAATGCAAAAAGGTACACAAAGTTTGAGTGTTGGGACTATTAAGCTCAGTACATAAAGTGTCCAAAGTGATTAGCAGAGCATTTGGATTTTCTTGTAGGTCTGAAAACCAGGCCATCTACACTATGCAACAATAGAGATATGCCTCTCTCTAACTTTTTTCTTGTTTAGCAATCAATTGCAACATAGCTGATTTTTTTAAAAAACAGTTTTATTTGGAAAGTGCACCCTTCTCAAGAAAAGAGCAATATTTTACCAAAAAAAAAAAAAAAAGAAAACTCCCTTTTTTCATTAAAAAATAGGCAAAGTGTTGATATTTTCTGCAGAAAATATGACAAGTAAAATTATTTCTGTTGAATATAACTTTTTTGTTTTCTCTAAAACTGTAGTCAGTAACATAAAGGCGCAAGAAAGTAGGGATTCCAAAAATATTTTTCTTCAATTGAAAGGATGAACAGAGATTTGACTTGATACCTCATTGCAAATGTGTGGGGCAGGAATTAACAATTGGGCCAATTTTATTTCAGTCCTCATATAATTCATTTTACTTAATTTTGTCCTACGAATAAAGGTTTCTCTCTGCTTCTATGTAATTTTTAAGTATTTGTATTATATCAAAGTTGTTTGAGGGTCTATATTCTGGCATCCACTGATTAAGCAGTATTTAACTGGTTTTGAACAAAGGAAAATTAATTACAGCTATTGCATTAGTTCTTTCATGGAGTCCTGGTACCTTGGGGAAAACGCACAGATCTGCTGAAATATCTTGCCTATGAGTGGGAACAGCTCAATCCATTATTTTACACAAAATATTTCAGAATGTTATACTACTTTATTACTGCCAGAAATATAATGAGTTTTTGTGAACTACACGTGTATTGAAGGATATATGTAACCAGGTGCAGCAAAAATAGCCACTAACCGTATTTTCCCAGTTCTAAACCAGTTAGCATACACATCATCACATTTTACTGCACGCTTGTGAAGAGTGACCTGGTTCTGTCTTTTTTTCCAGTATCTTATTTTTGTTATGAGATTAGAAATTTGTACTGATATAAATAACATTTCGCCCACTCTGTGTTCTGTGATTGTCTGAATGAAGTCTTCTGTAAAGTTTGAAAAATAATTGGTCATTACATTTATTAAAAATACTTGTTTTGTTGTGTAAACTGTTCAGAATTTACATTGTGAAAAAAATGAACACTTTTATGCCTGCAAAAATTATGACTTCTTTAATCTTTACTTCTTCTAATATTTCCATTGCTAAGATATCTGCCACACAGGAACTGAATGCAAGTTTTCCAACAACTGAGCCTGTACAAAATGACCTTTATCTGTCTAAACCACTGACATTCACCTGTGAGGTATGACCTCATGCTGGATTACTAGCAGTGCAAACTGGTCTTAGAACATTCAGAGAAGGTCATTGCAGAATTATTTTTGTGTAGACATACGAATTCTTCTTGCTTCTTACACAAATGAACATTCAGATGGTAGCTGAACTTATGTGCCATACCCAATTGAACGTAAAGGTAGGAAAGGTTTTTCTTGGAAAAAGGAGGTATGGGACAGTAACTCTTTTGTTTCATCTTATATCAGTATGCATTTCCTGAAATCTTATGCAATTGGAGGATGTATGAAATTATCTGTGTTATTAAATTCATAAAAACTGAGTTGGGTGGCTGTGCAACAGGTTTCATGGTCCCTCCTTCCATCCCACACATATCTGAGACAGAGGGAAAAGCCAGCATTTAGGAATAGACATCACAATTGTATGAAGCTCTTTTTCACTCACAGGAAAAGATCAGATTCATGAAGTCATCTGAAGGAGAGGTAGGGGAGAATCCTTTGATTCTTCAAAGTCACCTAAAACATGCTGCCACATTCCAACTGAAAGCATCAAGTTCTCATCATCATCATGGCGAGGCTTCGTGAACGAAGATTTGAGAAGAGCTCTACCCACCTTTGTTGCAAGCGTGTTGGTGGCTAAAGAGGCCAATACGAGATAGGCAAGTCCGGTTGCAGAAGGCACAGCAGAAAGACTCCTTAGATGGTAT
>VXAY01006086.1:178494-269757 GCA_013399855.1 Oxyruncus cristatus
TCTTAGGGAGGCGGTGGTCCTTCATCCTGGAGACGTGCCCTGCCCAACGCAGCTGTGTTCTCAGTAACATGGCCTCAATACTTGTGACTGCTGCTTGTTCAAGAACAGATGTATTGGTCACATAATCTGTCCAGTGGATGCTGAGGATTGTACGAAGGCAGTGTTGATGGAAGCGTTCTAGGAGACGCAGGTGGTGGCGGTAGATGACCCATGATTCAGAGCCGTATAAGAGAGTAGACAGCACTATGGCTCTGTAAACACTGATCTTTGTACTTTTCTTCAGGTGTTTATTTCGCCAGACTCTTTTGTGGAGCTTTCCGAAAGCACAGTATGCCTTCGCTAGCCTGTTGTCTACCTCCCCGCATCAAGCTCTATCTGTCATATAAACCATAGCTATGCATTTTATTTTTATTAATTATGAAGCAAATTCTTACAGCAAATGACCAAGTTTGCATCACAGGAGAAAAAAAAAAGGAATATTTTTAGATTTAACAAGTGAGAATCCTGTAAACTGGAAGTCTTCTGTTCCAAGAAATTTCAATCTCCATGCTTTTACATCAGAGGTTTCAAACCCAAAGACACCAACTGAAACTCAAAAGAGATTGAAACAAGTATTACCACTAACTGAAAATTATCTGGGATCAAGCCCTACATGAGAGCCCCTGTGTGTTTTCCATGTACTTTAGCATAGTTTCCAGGAGGCTCTTGCTGGGCACAGTGATAAGACTGACTGACCTGTAGTTCCCCAAGTCTTCTTCTTTCCCCTTTTCAAAAATGGGTGTTATGTTTCCCATTTTCCAGTCACTGAGAATTTCATCTGTATGTCATGATATTTCCAATATGATGGGAAGTGGCTTAGCAACTTCGTCTGCCATTTTCTCAGGACTCTTGGATGCATCTCATCAGGTCCCAGGGACTTGTGAACATTCTGGTTCCTCAGATGGTCTTGAACATGATAGTCTCCTATGTTGAGCAGTGTTTCATTCTCCCAGTCCCTGTCTTTGGATTCTGTGAATAGGGCAGTGTTTTTGTCTACCTCAGCCTTCTCTTTGTCAGTTGTACTCAGGTCTCTTGTTTGGCTCTTTGGAAGGGTACAGTTTCTTTTATCTTTATTGTCCTATGTACCTGAAGAAACCCTTCCTATTATATTGATTTCCGTCTGTACCTTGGCTTTCCTGATCCTCTCCCTGCACTCCCAGGCCACATCCCTATAAACTCCCCAGTACATGTATCACTGGCTCCCCTGCCCAGCTCCTTGCATGTCGGGATTAAGATCTGTTCTGTCCTAAGAACAATATCTCCCAGCTCTTGTTGCTCCTTTATCTCTGAAGACAGGTTCACAAATGATCACACACACTACCATTCTAAACAGCCAAAAGTTTGCCTTTTTGAGACTGAGAGTTCTGACTCTATATCCATCCTATACCCTGCAAGATTGAGAATTCTACCAGGGCATGATTGCTGTAGCCCAGGTTACCTCCACTCTTGATCTCTCTGAGAAGTCTTGCAATAGTTATCAACGGGTCCAGCCATGCCTCTCTTTGGGTTGGTCTCTCCATCACCTGCACCAGGAAGGTGTCCTCAAAGCAATTCAGTAGTTTCCTGGGCTACCTACCCTTCACTGTGCTGCTCTTTCAGCAGATATGGGTGTTGTTGAAGTGCTTAGAACTCCACCTCATTCCCCCTGCTAAATCTAGTTTAAAGGTCTGCCTAAGTCCAGCCAGCTCATTTCCCAGGACACTGTTACCCCACTTGGTCGGCAAAGCCCCATCAGCAAACTGGCTTGATTTCATGAAGGTATGCCCAAGATCGTAGAAGCCAAGACCTTGAGCATGGCACCAGCTTAGGCCATGCTGAGGGTTGGAAAGTTTTTTCTGAAAATCACAGGGTGAGGTATAATGACTTGATTACAATGCAGGGGTGGAGGAAATGTGTTGGATTAGTTATAGGGTATTACAAAAGAAATTCGGTAAATGAGGGTTATGAATGATAAAAAATCAGCAAAGCCTTTCATGATGTTCATGATTAGTCTCCACAGGAGGCTCAGTGCAGAACAACTTTTTTTTAAAATTTCTAAATTAAGCAACTCAAAATGCTGAGAAAAGAATATCAATGTCTGCATCCTGCACTTCTCACAGTAAACAAAAATCTCTGTAATTCCCTTTACCTGATATGAAACTGAATAAGTTCTTACTAAATTTAGTAAACTCCTCAGATTACTAAAGTCCTCAGTACACAGAGAGTTAACACAATCTGTTGTTTGTGGCTTCAAAGTCAGAAGTGGGTTAAAATGGACTGAGAAAGTTTAGAACACTTACTATTTCTTCCTGTTTGCACACTTTGGAAAATCTCATTATGAATGACACGTTCAATTCCCTTTTGAAAGTTTATTTTCAGATAGATGGAAATCAGCAGTATTATTTTGAATTTTTGTAAATTCAAGTTAGTGGATTCAACAAAGGCAAACTGAGATTATAAACTAGCTTGTTGTATGCTTTTCTTCTTTGTGAGCAAAACACTGGTAAATGCTGCTTTAGCAATACACAAATGATTTGGTTATCATTAATAGGTTTTAATTATGTTTAAAATATTAACTGAAATTTATAATGTTGCAATAAGTAGATGGAAAGTGGAAAGTTGTTTACTACTAACTATATGCAAATAATTTTCATTTAATTTTATGAACTAGTTTGGAAAATGTACTAAACTAATTTGGAGAGATTTATTTTCTGAAGGATAATAATGTGTACTGTAATCCAGTTTGGAATAGTTTTCTAATAATTTTAAGATAGATGGAAATTAATATTCTGGAATTAATTGGTTTTCTCTGTTGTTGTTACTTAGAAATATTGAATTTCTGTTTTTCTTCAAAATCTAATGGTTGCTAAGGAAACCACTTCTGTTATATCTGTGGGTATGGCATAGACCTTAACTATATGTATAAAAAAAGGCAAATGTAATAACAACTATCTTCTATTCAGAAAGAATCTTATCTTTTAATCAACAAGTGATTCTGTCTTAATTTCTGTATTTTAATGCAACAAAAAATTTACATCGCATACACCTTTTCAGGTGGATTTATAAATAAGCAGTGTTCTCAGATACAGAAAGACAACGTTACAGTTAGAATTCAATGCACAGTTAAATAAATGGACTCTGGGTTGAGGTGTGGATGAGAAATTACACTGGAACATCCAGCTGGTCCTGGACTTTAGTATTGTAAAATATGGTTGTTTTTCGTCTCTGATCTGCCCAGCTAAAGCTGACGTGCAGAACATATTTGGTAAGAGGTACTGCCCTTTGGGAGGAAATTAAAGCTGTTGTTCTGAACATTCACAGCCACCAAAGACTGTGACACTTCAAGCCCTTTGAGGGCATGGCTGAGGGATAGCTTGGAGTAGCTCTTTCTTTACAGATGGACACTATCCTGGGAAAACCTTGCACTAAAAAAAAAGGGGCTCTGGATTAGACACTTCAGCAAATGATCCAATTTGACCTAAAGATGGCTGAATTTAGATAGGTTATATAATTTACATTTATACAAATTTAGAGCAGTTATAGAAGACAGAAGGAAGGCGGGGAGAGCCTATCAGTCTGCAAATGGCTTCCAAGTATCCTCTGGGTAAAGACAAGATCATTATTATCACAGTTGAGAATTTTTGTAATGCCAATGTCAGAGATGTTTATGAGCATCCTGCTGCCTGATGGCAAATACAAGATGGAATATAATGAATCTCTTGGTGTTTAGGCAACGGGGTGTCCAGACCTTGAGGGCACTGTCCACCTGGACTGTGTGTGCCAGCCCCCCCGGATATCCCCCACACTGTCCAGGACCCCATTTCGACTCCTCTGCTGGGTCTGTCAGTCCCCAGTGGAGCTTGCAGCAGGGCTGGTCTCCACCTCCCACAGCCAGGCATCCGGCTGAGCCAGGCCCTGCACAGCCCCCCAGCCTGGCCTGTTCCTCTCTCCAAGGCAGTGCCTGATGCCCAGGGCTGTATCTGACCCCCTTCTCCTCACCAGGTCTGACCCAACCATAGCTGCTCTCTGTCTTTGGGAATTCATTTTTCCTAAGTTTTCACCCATTCCTGATTAACATCCTTGTCTGAATGTCTAGGTGTATAGTAGAGAGCCACATCAATTTTTAAACAATGATAATGCCAGAAGTAAATAGTAGGTTACACAAGATCACTTTCCCAACCTCTGGGACATGTTGGGTATCTTGCTGAAGTATAATGAAGTTTCCAAAAGGGTCTGCAAAGCCACAAGCCAACACAGAGTTTAAAGACAGGTTATTCCTGATTACTGTGAACAGCTTTTTCTGAAATTTCAAGGAGTTGAAGGCAGCTTTCTCTTTTTGAGGAATAAGATTCTGGTTGGAATATAGTTATGCAGCATTGCCTCTGTAGAGCTAATCTAGCTGCTAAAATGAATTTAATAAATTCAGATGGACTGGAAGATATAATTTGGGAGTTGTTACCTGCAGCTGTGACTCACTCTCCATTAATTTTCTGATAGTCATGGGTTTCCCACCCATCTGGAAGCTATTGTTTAGGATTATAGCTGGGGTTAAAATCCTGGAGACTAGGAGCTGTGATTTTGATAAGAGTTTAAGTAGACCAGGCATATGAATGTTAGAGGGTAATAAAAAAATCCTTATTTTCAGTTTTCAAGGTGTTCAGAGACCTCTTCCTGTGAATGAGTCTAGTAACAGCTTAAGTGTTGTGTTTACAGAGAATGTGGTCCATGTAAAAATTCTGTTTGGCAACTGTCAAGCTCAAAGAGGCAAATGGTGGACCAGAGCTGGTTCATATGAGCCGTTTCTTTTCTCATACACAAATCCTGAGAACCTTGCCTATCTAGAAAGCTGGAACTCATATTGTGGATGAAGCCAAAGTTTTCTTTCCATCCAAAACTTCAGAAAGTTATGCTTACCTCTACAGATAAATTCAGTGGTGACTATAAAACTGTGTCCAGGAGAAGCTCCCTTTCAATTTTTAGTGTACTTGCTTACCGGAAGTAGTAGGGTCAGGAGTGGGTTCCAGATTATTGTATTCAAATAAGCTCATACTTGAAAAAAAAAACCAACACAAAAAGACCTCCTGCAAATTAATATAAATATGTTATCTTCACTTTTCAGGCAACCATTAGTACCTTGCTTATATGGCAAGCTATGGAAGCCAATATGGAAGGATAAAGAACGTGATGTGAAGCGTCTAGAGGGTCTGTTTACTAACTGACGAATTTCAGTTCATTCTCCATAGGCAAAGCAGAAACTGTTACCCCTCATTGTCAGTGCTTTTTCAATCCATGATTGGTGCTGTGTCTTGCCTGAGTGGAATGCTATGGAATGTGATTGACAAGGTTAGGGTTTGGGTTACAACTGCAGGCAGTTTCACCCACACCTCTGTGTGCCTTCTGGTGTGTATGAATGAGCACACTCAGGCGATGTTACTGTGGAGCAGCTAACAGAAACTCAGGAAAATGTCTATGCCAGAGACCAGAAGTCAACTATACTGGGGAATACTTATATTTTCTTCAGTGATGGCAATATTGGATACTGGGCCAAGTCAGTCGGAAAGAAAACTCAGTTGAAGGTAATTGCCAAAGCAGAAATATGATGCTTCAAATGAATTGAATGTTATGATCCAGTGCTGTTGGTAATCAGCTTCTGAAACAAAGAATGAAATGCCCAGATACAACTATTCCTGGAAAACACGCAGCCTGGCAGCATAAAGATTGTCTGGCAGGTAGCTCCATAGTATGTACTGAAGCAACAGAAGTCACCTTGAGAACAGATGGAATACAATCAAAGATTAATGGCAAATTTATGGTCCTCTCAGGAACTGGAGCCAAATAAAGTCAAATTGAATCATAAATTTGGAGGCTATATAGGATCAGAACCTGTAGAAAGTAGACATTATTGCTAAAGTCAATTTGGCTACATGACTAAGAACAGAGAGCACTCTGAAGCACTGCAGGATGGGCTCTGGGCTAGTTTTGCTAATCTCCCTAAGCAATTAAAAGACAAAAGGAGGGGAACTGAAACAGAGCAAAGCAAAAGCTGTAGGCTTTCTAAGTGTGAAAAAGAGTCTTTTCTATCTCTTGGCTTTGGGAATTCCAGATAGGATACCGAACAGTGGTTAAATCTTCTGTCATAGCAGAATAACTTCTGCTTTCCCTGTATACCACCAAATGCTACATATTTATGTAGCACTAAGTGCATACAGCTTATGGGAGAGGTACTGCAGAAGTCTAGACTTTTCTAGTCCTGCAGCTCTCAAAACAAAGTAACTATTTGTTTTCTCAAGTTCAATGGAAAGAAATCTGTAAAATAAATTTATCTAGAAAATACTGATGTCTGAGATGTGATATTTATTTATAAGTATGTATTATAGAACATTTACCATAGACTGCATTAGCAGTAAAGTTTTATTACCTTCAGGTATTTTAGGTCAAAATGATGCCAATTTCTTTGTGCTATCAAGTTTCTTTAATTTCTAGCTAGAAATTTCATAGGTGAATGATGTTTAATGTTATCTTGTTTTAGGCAATGAGGTGGCTGTAAACAGTAACAATTAGGGAGAAGAAAGCAAAACAGGAAATTAAGAATTAGTACAGTGTTTTATTATTTTTATTTCCACGTTGACTGTCAGCATCAAGTATTTCTTGAGAAATAAGAAATAAAGTTAATCAAGAAAATAAAGTATTGCAGCTGCAACAAGTAGGCTGAATTCAGCAAATACAGGTTTTTATTACATAAATCTCATAGTAATAAAATTAAAAAAGGCTTTTTCAATCAAATTCTGCATTAGTATTAGTGTAGCTAACTGGTCTCCAAATGGGTTTTGCTGATTATTAGCACCTGACACTCAGGTGAGAATTATTTCTATTTCCATCCATCGATAGTGATGAGATGCATGGCATATAGCATAAATCAAAACTGAGTAGTGTATATTTTCAAAAGTTTCCTTTAGGTTGTAGATAAAATTAATTAGGTTTCTGCATGAAATATGCAAAGAACAAAATTTTAAATGCCAATAAACTGCTAATTAGAAGTCTTAAAAAACTGCCCTTGATATTTATATGGCTACTTAATGGGATATGGAAGGTGCCTCACATGGGACTGAGACAAAAAAAGTATATTCTGTAGGACGAAGAGCACATATATAACAGAATATGTATTTATGACTCACCCCAAATAGATACTAGCTATGTCATAGTAAAAGGACTAAAGATTTTTCCAGGCATGTTTTCTTCACACAAGAAGACAAATTGTTTTTCCTCACTTGTATTCAGTGTTGCCCTTTTTTTTTTTTTCGTTTTTTCTTGAGAAGTGCAACACAAAAGAGCTGGAGAACCAAGCAGAAGCTAGGATTAATGGTAGAGCTCTCAAACATCATACACCGAATGCTACACTATTTCCTCACTAATAATTCTGTATCTCATGGGTTTGAAGCTTGGTATTGGGACTTGTCTTCTTCTCTGTTGGGGAAAATTTCCAGACATTGCTAAGCTGCAGTTCATGGTGGCTTGATGGAACAAAAAACAGGTGAAGGCAAATCTTTCTACAGTACTTACTTCCATGATGTAACAGGACATGTAATTGTGTCACATGCTGAGAGGATGTTTCTGACAACTTTAACCTATATCAGCAAAAGCTAGTATTGCCAGCATTACCTCCATCCATTTTAATGAGATTCTGGTTGTAGGATAGAGGTATTTCTCTTTGTTTAATACAAATACAGTCCTTTTGATAACTAAATAAACAAAAAAGTAATTTAACTTGTTACATATCTAAGTATCACCCTAACCTTATATAAATTACTTGTTGCAAGAGCATACAGTGACAGGACAGGGGGGATGGCTTCAAACTGAAAGGGAGTAGGTTTAGATTAGATATTAGAAAGAAATTCTTAATTGTGAGGATGGGGAGGCACTGGAACAGGTTGCCCAGAGAAGTTGTAGATGCTCTATCCCTGGAAGTGTTCAAGGCCAAGTGTTCAAGTTGGATCAGGCTTTGAGCAACCTGGTGCAATGAAAGGTGTCCCTGCCTACAGCGGAGGGGTGGGAACTAGGTGATATTTAAGGTCCATTCCAACCCAAACCATTCTATCATTCTAGGATTCTTCGATTTGTCTCTGGGAAGAGTATAGGGAAGAAGGAATGAAAAATGTCAAAAAACTTCAGAGGAAGAACCAATGCCTTTTCATTTAATATTTCAAAGGTCGTATCAGTTGAGATGTGTTTAGTGTTTTTTCTGAACTAATCTGTAATTCATGGTGCTGTCTATATTCATTGAAATATTATCAAGAAATCACAGCTGAGAACAAGACACTATAGTTTTATTGGATTTATTTACTGCCTATTAGGAGAGAAAAAGACTACAAACTAGAGTGTAATGGCAAAAGTGAACATTTTGCTCTGAATGAGAAATCTGTTGAAACCAACAAAACTTAATATAGAAGTGCTGTCTCTGCAGAAACAGCATCATGATCAGAGCTGAAATGATGGCAAGCTGGAAAGAAGCTGTAATGAGCTGGAAAGAAGGAACATGAGGGTAAAAGTGAAAACATGCTACATTTGAGTAATGATACAGATACTGAGATGTTGAGTCATTGCTCTATTTTTTTAAAACTGTAGGCTCACAAAAGACATCTCCCCTACCCTCCTCCTCACCCCCCCCTTACCCCAAATTACTTCAGGGAAAGCCATGTCCCAAAATAAAGCTGTGGCTCTCTGTTTTGCAATTGATTCAGTGGGTTGACCCCCTTCTGAAATCATGCATCTTGACTCTTTAAAATATGCCAAGGCCTCCAGATAAATGGTTTAGGATTTCTGCAAGTTAAGCTACAGTAACTGTGTATAAATGAACCCGAAGTAAAATTTGAGCTTTGGATTTCTATATTGCTTGTAAAGATAACTCCAGCCAAGCAAGGGTGGTATCTGCAATCCCTCATGAGTATGTGTATCTACAAGTATTCTTGTAGCACCTAATCAGTGTTAACTTTTCATTTTAAAATGTTGGGGGAGAAGGTGACCTTTTCAGTAATTGCCTACGAGGCAGAGCATGTACTCAGGAAGCAGGACTGAATTCCTTTTCCTCCTTCCCCAAGAGGACTTAAACCCATGTGTTTACTGTGAACATTCTGATCATCATCAACAACTTAGGGGGATTCACAAGAAATCATAACACATGCGCAAGCAATAAACAACTAATAGATGAGAAACTCTCCACTTCTATGACTGATGTCAAAGCACACTGCAGCAAGAAGCCAGCAGACATGATGTTTGAAGATATGGGTATTTCCAAACAACTGTTATTAAATATTTGCCTACAAAAACAGAGGTCAGGGCTTCAAGCCATGGTCTAGGAATTGCATATACATTTATATTAGCAGCCATGATAATGAAGAGTAGAAATATTTGTACATAAATACTGTCTTTATTACAAAGGTGTAGAGTCAATTACCATCAGGAAAACAGGGTAATCACTTACATTTCAGTCTAAGCATTTCAAACAAATATTAATTTTTACTTTGTCCACCACCCTAATAATCTTCAGTTGCAGTTTTGAATTCAGTTCAAAACAAGCAATAGTAATAATTAGAAGACTGGATTACTAGATAAAGAGAGGGGGGAAAATAGGTGGTTTTACTGTAGTTAACAGAACCCTACCAAAGATGGAAGCTACTGAGTTATCCAAAGAAATCTGTTCACAGCATTTTCCAACACACTTTAAATTTAATAGTTCTTGTAATCTGTTTCAAATTTTGTCTGTTAATTTGTGCTCAAATGAATGATTTTCTAGGCACTGGTAAGAACTTCATCTTTCAGAATGTAGCTCACAATTAAAGATAATGGACAATTTTCTATGGTAAAGAAGTAGATTACAAGGGTACAGAAGCACTATTGTATTGGAACAAAATTTAAAAAAAATTAAATTGCATAGATTATGTAAGAGGAGAATGAAAAATGGGCACTAAAATTACTGTGATCCTAACTCTAATTAGATTTTGCCAGATACTGTTTCAACACACTAAATATAGATATTATTCATGAAAAATGTAATTTATTATGTTCTGCAGTAAGAATTAAAATTCCCTAGAACAAGAAGATGGGAAATTTCATTTTAATCCATTTTTTCTTATCCTCCTTTAACAAAGCTTTTAGCTGGCAGAAAGATCTACATTTATGATATTATCACAGTAACCTCTTCTAATAACATTTCAGCAGTAATTGTGATTCTTTTAGACTTCTGTTCTATTAAGGAAAAACATTTTTTATTTGAGCGGATGTAATAATATCTGTTTGTGTACTTCAAAAGCAGACAATACTCACCTTGAATTTTCATGTATGAACGAATCTGCTGCTTTAGCACAAGTTCATTCTGACAGGAATGTCCTGGTTCTTATCCATACTGATTTTTATAGAAAAGATATTCAAATTTGGTCTGTAGGGTCTGGACTGTTAGATTTGATAGGGTTTACCAGTCCCAGCTACAGTACAGTACACGAGATACGTTCTCAGGCAACTGGGTTACAGAGTTAAACATAATTGCAGGTTTTTTCCCTAAGAAGATATGATAAATAAGGACTTACCCACATCTTTCACCAGAAAAAGGAGAGGGGATTTTAAACTTGCACTGATTAAACTTGCTGAAGAAAAGTCATTAGATATACATTTTGTCATGCTTTAAGAAGTATTATGGCTCCAAGAGGTAGAGCTTGTGAGCTATCTATATGAAAAAAATAAAGAAATTAATTTACACCTCCATTCTCTGTACTTTTTCTCTCCACTAAAGATGACTGGGGCCTTTGCCCACTTGCATAACATCATTCAGCAGAAACAGTATTACACAGATCTAACAATTTTTGAAAGTACTGAATTTTCTTTAGGAGGTTAATGGAGTTACTTATTTTGGTGGGCAGCTTGTAATCCATAGAAACCCTTCTAGTACATTTTCTTTTCTCCACAATACTATTTCCGCTTGCACATGACTGGTAAACTGTTACAAAATGATGAATATTCAAGAGCATTGAGTTTGTTGTGAGCATTAAATACAGGAAAACCTATAATATTACAAGTAATGTGAAGCAGTTCAGAAGTTATCTTTTATCACAAATGCTGCCAAGAATGTTCCATGAAGTATTTCAATACATACAAAACATTACTGGCCCAGTTACTGAAGTCACAGTTCTGAAGTAAACTTTGTACCATAATCACCAAAGGAGTTATTTAAAGCACATACAAAATGTGGTTAGAAAGGTAGCTGAGTTGAATAAAAGTAAGCTACATTTGCATTAAAGTTTTACAGCAACGGTCCTGAACTTTTCGTGGAGACAATAATAACTTTTGACACTTCTGTAACTATACATCATTTTCATTACTGATTACAGAAAAGTAATAATTTTCAGTGATTCAGACAATTCTCTTAGTTATATACTGTCGTGGGTTTAGCAGGCCCCCCCACACCCTCCGCCAGGGCTAGAAAATAGTTAATTACAGGTAGATTTCTGGAGCAAAGCCAATCACAAGTTTTAGTAACGCCTCTGCAAATAACATATTTAAGAAAACGGAAAAGAAGCCTGTTGCGTGGAGGAAATTCCAGCCCGGAGGAGAGCAGAGGAGAACAAGAGATAGCAATGTAGCCTCCAAGGTCAGAGTAGCAGGAGAGGGGAGGAGAGGCCCGGGGGGCACCCTCTCCCCCTCCAACAGGGGAAAAAACTTAAAAATCAAATTCCCCGCTGCCTGTAGAAGATTATTTGGAGTGAGGAGACCTTCCTACAGCTCATGAAGGAGTCTGTGCTGGAGCAGAGAAGTGCATAGAGGAACCTGTAACTCCATGGTAGGCTTAAGATGAAACAGAGTTGCTGGAGACCTGTGGGCCATGAAGAGAGAAACTTACGCTGGAGCAAGTGTGCCAGGTAGGACTTGTGATCCCAGTGAGGGATTTATGCTGGTGTAATTCATTTGTGACCCTAAGGGACAGCAGATTATAGAAGAACTGTTGTTTGAGGGTAGACTCACGCTAAGGAAGTCCATCAAGGACTGTCTCCCATGAGAAGGGACCCCACAAGAAACAGGAGATGGACTCGATGCCATTATCCCCTGTAACAGTGGTGAAGACCCTGGTGCAGCAAGTTGTCCCCTTGCAGTCCATGGAGGACCTCACTAGGCCCGGGTACCCCCCAGCCTTCGATCCTGGCCGGGGGAGAAGGGCAGGCCCAGTCCTGAGGTCGACGTGCAGCAGAGAGAAAGAGAGGGAGAGATTCCCAGCTATGGTTGATCAGAGATAATGGAAGAAAACTTTCAAGTGCTGCGAATTTGATTTAGAGGGACTGTAATCCTGAAAGTAGAGAAGAGACTTTTCACCTCCTGGACTGATACAGGGGGGAGGGATAATTTTGTAAATACATAGCATTTTCTTCATAAGAAAACCTAATTAGAATTGTTGTATATATTATTCTTTAGTTTTTATCCTCCTAGTAATAAATTTAATATTATGCCCCCACGTCAAGTCTCTTTTTTCTGTATCAGACTTCTCTCAACTTGTAACAATTGTGCAAAAAGCTTTGAAAAAATCAGTCCAGAGTAAACCCACGACATATACCAACTTGAATATCTGCAAGTTGGAACGAATATTCCATATTTTCAGTCAAAATTTTGTACAATAATGAAGCTGTGTGAAGATGGGCTAGAAAGCTGGCATGTAATAATAGTTTGCCCCCTTTTGCAAGAGTAGAGTACTGCAGCTGCCGAAAGTTCAGCATTGCTTTCTGTCTCTTGCATACATAAAAACTCAACCCCACTGGTTTAGGAGGTGCTCATCTTTGCAGGATATATATACTTCGGTAGCAGCTGTTGCAAGATGCACTTTTATGTTGCTAAACCCAGGGATTGTTTTGTTTTTTTCCATGAATGTTTCTTTTGGTATGTTACAGTTCTAATGCTTTTATTCTTTTCCTCTTAATATTTGTAAATTGACTTTTTTTTTTTTCAGCATTGTTTGATTTCTACTGAATTAATCAACTTGTCTCTCCTCATCTCTTTCATTTAGTCAAACGAAATTTTTACATATCAAACTATCTTGGCTGCTTTGTACTTCCAGTCCGCTACTCTAATTCAGTTATTGTTTACATGGTTTTCTGGGTTCTTTCTATAGTGCAGTTTTGCTTTTAGTTATCTTTGATTCTTGGTCTGTAGGTCATCCTCTCATCTCATCCACTCACCTCAATTTAGAAAGGGCTGAAACTTATAATCTTACAGCATAAACCAACTTTTCTAGCATGGTGATTGCCTTGATCCAAGGCTTTAATTTATGTCTAACTGAAGGGACAGGTCTTAAATTTTCATAATTCTATCCTGATCAGGCTGTAGGCTTGGATCTGTGACTTGAAGGCAATTTGAGTCTTTAAAAGTACTGTAAAAAATAAATAACAGTTGCTTATTCCTATTGTAATACAGAAAAGATCATAAGTGCAATTCAAATGTGTATTTGTTGACTGATGATTCCATCTCTATACAGACTGAAATTTAAAAAAAAAAAAAAAGATGCTGGAGTTGAAGGACAGACAATTTTTTTGGCTGGTAATAAATTGCCTGGATTGGGAGGGAAGCCCTTGACTAATCAGATACCAGAGTATAATGTATAGGGAGTACACCCAGTATAATTTTTTTGGTTCTTAGTGTTTTGGCTCTCTTTAGGATCAGTTTGAAGGGGAAGTGCCTGGTAGACATCACTGTATGCTGTCTTAAAAGCTAAGATGAACAACGTGGTCTTTTTGCCCTTAATTTTTATAGTTCTTCATTGACTATTCAATACAGTCAACCAGTCTGTTGTTTAACAGAGTACAGTATCAAAACTGTGCTTCTGCAACCCTCTGCTGACTCTTTATTAACTCATTAACTAACTTTATTCCATGATCAATTTTCTTCTGTGAGTAGGAAGCCCATTACGCAAAATTACCTAACAGCACAAGAACTTTAAGCATTTAAATGTACATCTATTTATTTAGATTTATTTTCTAATTTTCCCATTTTTTCATAATAGATTTTTTCATTATCATTAACTTCATTGTTGTATTTATCAATATCAAGAGATCAAGCTCTTTCAACTCATTTAACACTGCTAATATTGCTAAGGAGTTTCTAACTGTCTACTAATTGCTTTACTCATAGTTTACTATTTTATTCCATTTCAGGGTATTTTTTGTGTTTCCAAATGAGATGAAGAGGTACAGCCATCTTAGTAATTCTTACTGTCAGTGAGGTACAGGATCCGTGTTAAATGATTATCTTTGTCCTAGATGATGTCCCAGTTAGTCTGATCTTTTCAAGGTGATTTAGATTCTGCATTTCTCCGTAGACTATTTTATCAAAATATCAATTTATTTCATATGATTACATAGCATTAGTATATAGCTAGTTGATACATGTTTGCCATGCATACATATGTCACATCCACCAATAACTGCAATCCATATTGCAATGTTTGCTATTTAGTGTAATATACAGATTGGCATTAGATTTCCTATTAAACAATTTTATACAAAATACTGGAGTCCTCCAAGAGGAACATGTTATGTGGTGCACTGTAGTCATGATGCAACTTTTCTGTGGCAAAGCAATAGAAATATGTTTTTTCCGATTAATGAGAATCTTTAAATTAAATGTACAAGATTATCTTTGGAAGTTCCTAATTCTTACTGTTCTGTTCTAAGCTTCTTGGATGTCAGCAAAAATGCCAACTAAATGGAACACTGGACTCCTGGCCATTCCCGTGATGGCCCTTTCTCAATTATGGAAAACAAAAAGAAAGCCTTGCTCTTATTCTGAATGATTCCATTTCAAATTATTCCAGTCAGCCACTCTGAAATACATAGAAAGCCTTGGCAAGACCTGCTGGATGCCTTTGAGTGCTGATTTACTGAGTTGCTGTGCTCCCTTGAGTTTGAGTAGAGTCTTGTGCAAGGTGTCTGCCTAAGTCTACTACTCACATTCTAATTAGGAAGACTCTTAGACCCTTATATTAATTGTGAATCAGAACTACACAGCTTTCCAAAATCAAATTACAGTCTTATAAACCTCCAAAAATGAGAAAAACGAAAAAAAAGGGAGGGAATCAGGGAAGCCTAATAAAATAGAAATAAATAAATTTAGGGAAGCCCTAGCTCTGAGGTGCAAAAACTAGCAAAAAAAGACTGTATGTAAAGCACATGCATGAACAAAAAATATCCAGATGGTCCCCACGTGAAAAGGGAAAAATACATTTTAAGCATATGGTATTACTACATATTTACAATAAAGAAGGTTTTAATGACAGTTTTCAGATACACTCTTCACACTATAGCGCTAATAATAACAATCATTAGGGATGAAGCAGTGTCTCATAATTATTCATCTAGGTTTCAGGAAAAACAACTTCACTTTGACAGCTGGCCTAAAATATTACTACAAGAGAATTTTGGTTAAATGATGTTATACTATATGCCTTCATCTTTTGGATTTATGCTTTACAAAACATGAAGTTATGATCTGAAGGAAAGTTATTACCACTGGCCAAGAAGTCTTTCCCCCATCTCCAACCCACTGAAAATCCTGAATCACAACATGATTGCAAAATGTTACAGTTATGACAACTACAGCAATATAGAACTGAAACAGGTGTTGTAAAAAACTTGATAGCTAATGTCTTATTTTTGTAAGTTCGTAACTTTTCAAGAAAAAAATCCTCATGATGTAATGAAAATGGTAAACATAACCAAATCCAGCCCTCTACTTTTATTTTGAGCTTCTTATAGATTATGGAGATGGATAACATCAGTGACGTAATTAAAATGCAAAATAGCTGAAACTTAAAACATTAAGGCTGCAAAAATATTCCCTGTCTGCACTTGTGGAACCCTTTCATTGTGATGTGGTGTTACAATGCTCATTCTTAGAAAATTCTGTATTACTCTTGATATTTATGGTAAAGGACAATTTATTTTGACATTAAGGCCTTCGTTTGTTAAATAAAATAACAGTGAGTACTTAAAAATTGCTTACAGTAAAGTTATAACAGAATTCCTGTGGGGAATTTATCACCAAACCTGTAAGCAGGGTAGAATAGAAGTTTAACCATAAAATAATATCCTTATTTTTCACTGTGTTGTAGATTTTGTTTCTTTATTGCAGTACTTGTACCTGTTGGCATAATCACAGAATTGTAATCCATTGCCGAGTATTTACACATAAAAACGACCTGTGACTTCATCAGTGGTTCCCCTTTCCCTTTTGTATAAGAACTCTGCTTTTCTTTTATAAACCACTCTACCACATATTCCACCAAAAAATTGAGGTTTAATTTCCTTTTTCCTTGTGAACCACACCTGTAGGTTCGTCCTTCCAACTGCCTGACACAATCATCCCAATGTGCCTCCCCCATCTCTCCCAGCTTTCAGCTAAGGCAGTGTATGCACGCTGAGCTTTTCATCCGCGTAGCACAGCAGCCTGACCTTTTTGTGACTCAGCCAAAGGTGAAGTACATAAGCTTCATCTCAGGTTTGTTTTTCTTTTAAAAATACATAGCACAGAAATGTTTATGTTCTGTGGTTTTGCTTAAAAACATGCAAAAAAAATTTGTCAAGTACAAGATTAACAAGAAAATTATAACTTTGAGCTGTCAAACAGTGCCACAATTATGTCCCCAGGCAGTTGTGTTTTTTTAAATTCTGCTACATTGGCTATTAAACTTCAACCCTTTATTCCACAGACAACATGGAGACAAGGGAGACAGAATTGGGAATAAGGACTGGGGAGGGACCAAAGAACAGGAACATTTTTTTTTTTCTGTTTTTAATAGATTCTAGACATAAATCCCAGCTTTCAAATGTGAATGACTGAAGTATACAACCTAAAGAGTTGACGTCAATAAGTTCAAATGCTGATTGCTATACATGTCTATTACATTAAAGCCTACTTGGTCAACAGCTGAGCTCTGCTGTACTGCCACGTGAAAGGTCCAGAGAAGAGCAACCAGGCTGGTGAAGGGGCTTGAGCACAAGCCCTGTGAGGAGAGGCTGAGGGAGCTGGGGTTGTTTAGCCTGGAGAAGAGAAGGCTCAGGGGAGACCTCATCGCTCTCTACAACTCCCTGAGAGGAGGTTGTAGCCAGGTGGGGGTTGGTCTCTTCTCCCAGGCAACCAGCAGTAGGACAAGAGGGCATGGCCTTAAGCTCCACCGGGGGAGGTTTAGGTTGGATATTAGGAAAAAATTCTTTACAGAGAGAGTAATCAGATGTTGGAATGGGCTGCCCAGGGAGGTGGTGGATTCGCCGTCCTCGGAGGTTTTTAAGATGAGACTGGACGTGGCACTCAGTGCCATGGTCTGGTAACCATGGTGGTGTTGGATCAAGGGTTGGACTTGATGATCTCAGAGGTCCTTTCCAAACCAGCTGATTCTATGATTTTATGATTCTAAGAAATGAGCCTTTTTTTCATTTTATCCTGAGATTCTTTCTTACTGAGAAGAGTGATTTGAGTTCTGAGGTCATATAAACACTGTCAGTTACCGGCAGAAACCTCCCTGATATCAGAGAAGAAAGAAAGAACAAAATGCTTAAGAAATTATACTCCCTATAACTACAGTTTATGCTGTAGAGGTTACTATTAAAAATTCTTCAAGTGTCTTAGGTGATTAAGTTCAGTACTCCATTTTCAAAGTTTCCCAGGAATTTCCTATTGTATATTAAATAGACAGGTTGGGTAAAATTCTTGACAAATTTCTAGACAACTACTGCACACGGACAGCAGTTGAAAATTATTGACTTCTTACATGATATTTGCTTAAAGTTGATCTCTGTTCCCATATTATACTCACACTAAAAATGCTTCCATTTTGGCTAAGTATGCTGTGATCATGTAAGTCAGTCTATGAAACATAAGAATTACCCACAAAACTATTAATGACTAGTGCACTTCTACAAAACCATAGTAGGGGCAAGTCCCTTCTCAAGCAAAACTTCTAGGCAAAACTGTAATTTAACCTGATTTAGGACTATAGATTGAGCAGCATATACTTTATAAATCTAATAAAAAGTACACTAACTAATGCATAATAGCCTATATAAGTATGCTAACCAAATAGAATATGCACTTTGACATCTTAATTTTACTCCATCTTCAATACTATTGTGTAAGGGAAAGTCCAGCCTGACCAGCCACATCCTTCTCTATACATTAGAAAGAGATGGATTTGATGAGTGTACTGTTTGGTGGATGAGGAGTTGGTGGGACACTCACATCCACAGGGTAGTGGTCAACAGCACAGTGTCCTGATGGACTTTGGTGACAAGTGGTGTTCCCCAGGGTCTTTGGGACCACTGGTATTTAGTGTCTTCATCAATGACACAGGCGGTGGGATTACTGTGCCCTCACCAAGCTGAGCGTGCAGTCGACATATCTGAAGGATGGAATGTGATCCAGAGGGACATGGACAAGCTGGAGGAATGGGCCCTTGGGAACCCCACAAGGTTTAACAAAGCTAAGCGCAAGGTTGGAACAACCCCCAGTATCGATACAGGCTAGGGGATGAATGGGTTTGAGAGCAACACTGCAGAGAAGATCTTGGGGGTGCTGGTGGATGAAAGGGTGGGGAAAAGCTGGCAATGTGCACTCACAGCCCAGACAGGCAATTGTATCCTGGGCTGCATCAAAAGCAGTGTGGCCAGCAGGTCAACGGAGGTGATTCTACCCCTCTACTCCACTCTTGGGAAACCCCACCTGAAGTACTGCATTCAGCTTTGGGGTCCCCAGCACATGAAGGACATAGACCTCTTGGAGTAAGTCCAGAGGAGGCGACCAAGATGATTAGAGGGATGGAACATATCTCCTACAAAGAATGGCTGCAAGAATTGGGATTGCTCAGCCTGGAGAAGAGAAGGCTCTGGAGAGACCTTATTGCAGTCTTTCAGTACTTCAAGGGCGCCTATAAGAAAGATGGAGACAAACTTCTTAGTAGGTTCTGTTGGGATTGGACACAGGGTTATGTTTTTAAGCTGAAGGAGTGTTGATTTAGATTAGATATAAGAAAGAAATCTTTTTTACAATGAGGGTGGTGAAACACAAGAACAGGTTGCCCAGACAGGTGGTAGACTCCCCATCCCTGGAAACTGTCAGGGTTAGGTTGGACGGCATGCTGAGCAACCTGATCTAGTTGAATGTACCTGCTCAGTGCAGAAGGGGTGGACTAGATGACCTTTAAANAGAACAGGTTGCCCAGACAGGTGGTAGACTCCCCATCCCTGGAAACTGTCAGGGTTAGGTTGGACGGCATGCTGAGCAACCTGATCTAGTTGAAATGTACCTGCTCAGTGCAGAAGGGGTGGACTAGATGACCTTTAAAAAGTGCCCTCCAACTCAAACTATTCTATGATTCTATAAACTTTAAAAACTGTATTTCTTGCACTAAAAAAAAAATAACTTAGGTCCTTGAAGCAGTGGCATCATATCAAATCACCTATTCCGTAAGCAGAGCTGCAAATGAAACTTGCATTTGAAATGTCCATACATTCTGGCAGATAGTCACACCTGAAGTTAGGTAGAGTTCTAGCTCATTGACAGAGAAGGAACTTGGATATTGCTCCCTTTTGTGCATATGTCTCTGCTTTTATTTTAACTTTCCTTTATTGACCAGTATTCCATACTGTGACAGAGTCATTCGTTTGTACTGTTTATATTTGATCTCACTCCTGTGTATTGATATGCAGGAACACAATCAATCTTACTGCCAGAATTCAGAATTTCCACTCCTTCTCACCACAGTTCAAAGCTCCTTGCAGGTGTATTTTTTCATTTACACTCCAGGGTCCCCCTGGAATATTATATTTCTTTGAGACAGAACAAAAATTTAGTATTCTTTCTCCAAAGACAGAATAAATGAATGCATAGATATCATGATGGGCTTTGCACTATCTTCTGGATACATCAAAAATATTCAAGTTAATAGAAATGCCTTAAAATTTTCTCTGTGGCAATAAGCATCTTGATCATGTTTTCCATCCAAGACGTGTTTTCAGTATGACAGGTTGCTTTCATTCATTTTCTTTTTGTTTAGCCTGAGCCAGAGTACTAAAAGTAAAAATGATGGCTTCTGTTGGGTTTATTTTTTTTCTCAATACTGAGTCAACACTTACAGATTTTAGGCAAGCCCATTCATCTACTTGAATCAGAAGGGCTTCTGCTTTCATATGAAACAAATAATTGTTTTTTTATTGCATGATTTGAATAACAAAACAGTGTTAAAAGAAATTTATTTTGAAACAATATAACTGACTTTGTTTTGCTGTCATTTTGTGACATATCCTCTGTGCTGTGCTTCAGAAACCTAACAACCGTTTTTTTGTCTTATGTAACTCCCTATATATTCAAAAACATCCCACAGGAATGTTCCAATAAGAATTTATAGGTCTTTTTCTGCTTACTCAAACTAGCTTCATTTTACAGACAGGGAAACACAGTAGGTAAGACTTGTCAGTGTTCACTAAAGAAATTAGAAATGTCTCCAGATTGAACCCGTAGCACTGTTAGATGATTATTCTGTAAGTCAGGAGACTTAATTAGTAAGGTACGCAAATATAAGTAAGGTATCTGTTTACTTTTGGTACATCAATAAATATGTTATTGATAGTGAGTAATCCAGGTGAAAAGTAATATTGAGAGGGGAAAAAAAGCAATGATTTTGGGGACTTGGTATGATTGTTACAGAGATGTAATTTCCCAATGCATTAAACCTAAAATTACTTGTCATTCCAATACCTATTACTGATACATCTGACATAAACGAAGGTTTTACTGCATTCTCGGTTATGTGTTACTGTATATGTGACTTCGTGGGTTGTTAAGCTTTTACACCTATTCCAGAATTCAATTCCTCCAAAATTACATGATAAAGGACAGTTCTGAGTTTGACTCAGCACGTTGCAGGCAGTTACAGCAACACATTGCCTGTCACTGAAGCTGAGTTGAGATTAATATCTATGTTGTTTTTTCTTAGTACTATGTAAAATGCCTAAAACAGCATTTGAGCACTGAAACCAAAGGGGTTTTATAGCTCCCTTTTCAGTGACAGTTCTATACAACTTAAGGCTAAAAATAAAAATCTGCATGCATACCTTTTTTAAAAATCACAGATGTAGTTAATCTTGGGGACTGTAAGATTAATATGAAGAAAAAAAATTTCACTGAATGTCTTTCATGGTATAGAAACAATAACACCTGTATTTTTATTAGCTGTATTAACTATTAGAGAATTTATTCCCATAGAAAGATGCTGATTAAAAGGAAATCTCTCCTTTTATATTGAGCTTGTGGGGTTTTTTCCAATTATTTTTTAACTCTCCAGAGGTAATTAGATATGATGGTAATGATGATTTTTCTTGCTGGATAGTGATTTATGGTCATGGACCTAGCATATGCTGTATGTTTTTGTGGCACAGAGGCATATTTTAAAGAAACAAATACTGAATCTGTTCTTAGTGTCAAATAAGTTTTCAAAGAATTCGTATTGCCTTCTCTGAACTGACTGGAAAGTCTAGTATGGATCTCTGGCTCAGTAATTGATGGACACTATTAGGTCTTCCCTTCAGGAGACGGCATCAAAACTTCCCCTTCAAGCAGTATTCTGACACCTGTGCTTTTATGTTTGACAATCTTGCTAAACAACAAATAATAAATTTCATGCTATTTCTTAAGATCTGTTGTCTGTCTCATACATTTTTGAAATGTTGCAGTCTTTTGGAGATAGAGCTACTTTGAGCAAGAGTTCTAATTTTTTTTAAACTGTTTCTTAAGGTCACAAATCCAGGTACCTGATGTATTTTAGTTATTAGTGAAATATAGCCGCAATCTGCCATCTGAGATAAAACCCAATTGTGAAATATGTGGTTAAAAGTGGACATTGGAAGAAGGCTGATTAGTAGGTGAATATCATCAACTGGTTGGAAGTAGCTTAAGGGCTAGAAGTTTTCTGAGCAAGAAAGTATTGTTTGATACTCAAGTAAAAATCTCGGAATTTATACTAGCTACTTTACTAGTGTTTAATGTTCAGGGAATGATATTAGTGAGCATACTTCTTTTCAACCACTGCATTTTTGGCATTGCCTAGTCTAGACTGTTTTTCTTGTGATTTTCTGGTTTGGTGACTTTAGTCTAATGAGAAAACTATGGCAGATGATGCTTCATGTTTCCTCTGTTGTAATCGCAGTATGAAAGTCTACTGAGAACATGTCTCCCTGAATGTGCATAAAAAATGCCAGCCAAAAAAAGAAAAAACACCCTTCCAGCATATTCTGTCATGTTTTACTGTCATTGGAAAAGTTCCATACCTATCAGTCAGCTATCATAAAAACACCAAGGGTGTTACTTCCAAGTGAAGATTGAACTAGTTATAATATTAACATAAGAATTTTAGAATACTGTAATGCATAACAGAGCTTAAAGAATAAAACAACAGGAACTCCTGATAATGCCAATTTATAAATAATAGTCTTCCAATTATGTATTGTGTGAAGTCACCATTTTGATTTATAAATCCTAATACAGGAATTAATTACTAGAATTGTTGTCTCTCTTGCTGGGTGTCTAAGTTAAGCAGATGTTTGCACACACCCATAGATTCTTAACTCTTCTTCTTAGCATTGTAGTACTTGTTTTCTAATGGTTTAATAATCAGAATACAAGAAATGGTAGTGTGAGCTCTATATGGTACAGGATGGTGCCATGCAGAAAGACTTATAATAGCACTATTGCCGGCTGAGGCATCAGTGTCTGGGTAGGCACTGCAGTAGAGTTCTACTTAGAAGTTGTTCTTGTGATTCTAAAAGGTATGGTGGTATATAGCCAACATGAGCTCATGGTCTCTTCTACTGGTTTGCTGATCATCTTTGCTGATTCATCAGGATCCAGGTGGCCAACAGCCTTTTTATCTTTGCCAGTCAGTCTGTACCACAGGAGAATGAAGGCTTGATAAATCCTGGCAGGTGAAGATAGATGTGAGAGCCTGATTGCTGGTCTACCACAAACTTGCCAGATTTTCAAGCCTATTACACAGGTTTCTGTTGCTTATAAAACTTGTTCCCTAGATAAATTTATGTTTTGTGCAATTCTGTTGCCTGGTGCTTGCCCTGATCTCCCCATCTAATCTTTGCTTTTCTAGACTTTGGCATAGTTCCTGGCAATATTTGCTGCATAGACCTTTGACTTTGTGGAATCAATTTCTTCCCCATTTCCTGACCTTACTTGCCATGGCCATGATAGTAGCTTTCAATCTCCATTTCTGATTCCATTTTGTCTGTCAGTTTGTGCCCTAACAGTATTAAATTTGCATATATGCTATTTAAAAAGTTATTTATTCTGTAACCTGTCCTTCTGTTTCTCCTGCTAAAGTAGGATTGAGAAGATGAAATGTTCTAACAGATTTTAAAGAACACAAACCTGTAATTTAATTTCTGATTCAAAAGTTCCATCATAACCCCTCTCCATTTAAAAAAAAAGTCGTATACAGTAGGTAGTTTAGATCAGGTCATCCCTAGTAAGTGTGGCAGTGTTTTCCTTATATAGTTATCACTCCTAAAACAATCTTTGTTGGGTGGTATTCAGAACAAGTCCCAAATCTGCTTTACGGAGATATACTCACTTTTTCTAGAGACTGCTGGTTACTTTTGTGACAGAACTGAGGTACTTCATGTGACAAGCAGATGGGATGACTAATCATGTGCCCTCAGGCTCAGACAAAAAAGGAATACCATCAAGTTAACAAATGTTAACTTTTATGCTAATAAAGCAGGTAATATTTTTCACTATACCCTACAGTAGCCCTAGCTGCATGGATCAAGTCCTGCTAAGAACTACTTGCTACAAATGGAGAAAAGGTTATCCATATACTCCCTTTAACCTTAGTGGGAGGGAAGTCCAACAGAAGTGAACTGTGTTCATGGTTTGTTTCTGTTGCTGACACACTTCAAAACCAGACTGAACCTGAAAGTAGGGATTCCCTTTCCACATTAGCTTCTCTTTAAAGCTGGCAATACTGCAGCATAGAAATGTTGGAAAGTTATCAGTAGCTAAGGCTATCTGCTTTTGTGCTGTATGTTCAAAGTGGCAAAGAATTAATTCTTCTTGAATAATTCTTTTTGGTGAATTAGATTGTTCACATAACCTTTAAACATGATTTCAGGAATTGGAAAGGTGCTGTAGTCCTTTCCTAGCTCTGGTTTCCTAAGTTTTCCTGAGGTTTCCTGACTTCCTTACCCTTCATAGAATCATAGAATCATAGAATCAGACGGGTTGGAAAGGACCTCTGAGATCATCAAGTCCGACCCTTGATCCAACACCACCGTAGTTACCAGACTATGGCACTAAGTGCCACGTCCAGCCTCATCTTAAAAACCTCCGGGGATGGAGAATCCACCACTCCCCTGGGCAGCCCATTCCAATGGCTGATTACTCTCTCTGTAAAGAATTTCTTTCTGATATCTAACCTAAACCTCCCCTGGCACAGCTTAAGGCCATGCCCTCTTGTCTTACTGCTGGTTGCCTGGGAGAAGAGACCACCCCCCACCTGGCTACAACCTCCTCTCAGGGAGTTGTAGAGAGCGATGAGGTCTCCCCTGAGCCTTCTCTTCTCCAGGCTAAACAACCCCAGCTCCCTCAGCCTCTCCTCACAGGGCTTGGGTTCAAGTCCCTTCACCAGCCTCGTTGCTCTTCTCTGGACCTGCTCCAGCACCTCAATATCCTTCCTGAACTGAGGGTCCCAGAACTGGACACAGCACTCCAGGTGTGGCCTCACCAGCGCTGAGTCCAGGGGCAGAATCACCTCCCTGTTCCTGCTGGCCACACTGTTCCTGATCCAGGCCAGGATGCCATTGGCCTTCTTGGCCACCTGGGCACACTGCTGGCTCATGTTCAACTTCCTGTCAATCCAAACTCCCAGATCCCTTTCTCCCTGGCTGCTCTCCAGCCACTCTGTGCCCAGCCCGTAGCGCTGCAGGGGGTTGTTGTGGCTAAAGTGCAGGACCCGGCACTTGGCCTCGTTGAACCTCATCCTGTTGGATGAACCCTTGCTCCTACCAGGGTTTGTGTCACATCTGGAAATGACTGTCATGGATCCTATGCATTTTTTGTGTTTATATATGCCCCTATTTTGCTGCAACTAATTTAGGTTGATAGTACTTGATCACTCAATTGACATAATTGATCACTTACTGTACAAATCTGCATCTATAATAATTAAATAGGAATTGGGTTGAAGAAAAGCAAACCCATTGCAGCATAATCTGGACCCTCAACCCCAACATTCTCATGCAGAAAAATGCAGATGGACTTATTCTGTGTGACTGCTATAAAGACACACTTCATATGAAGTAGTGTGATTCTGAGTTAATCAAGCCCTGATATTTCCAATAGCAAAGGAGGCCTAAGGGTTAAAACTGGCAATTTAGGACCAAGTTTGATTCTTACACCAAAAGAGAAGTGAATCTGGAGTTGGGAGAGCTGATCTAAGTCATGTAACTGATAGAGAATGGTGCCCACAAAGCTTTTTAGTGACCTCCAAAACAAGAAACAGTGAGCAAGATCTACCTTTATTGGATCTCCCAAGATAACTCTTGGCAATAAGAGTTCTTCAATAAGGTCTTCAGCACCACCTCTAACTGTACCTTGCACATGCAATTCAATGACCTCAACATTGTGTGAAGAATAACTAGGACTTCCACGCACAATAATGTAGCCTGTGACTGGGAAATTGCTTCTCTTTCCCATATCTCGTGGAAATATAAACATTCATAGGTGCTAACAAACTGCATCTCTCAAATCTCAAAAGTAGAAAATACATTTCTTTTTCCTATAAACTGTATCATACAGGTCATGATACTCTTTCTTCTTCAAGCAATATCTTTATAGTCAGATCAATTTTGTCTTTAACTTATTTAAAATTAAGGTTTCTATCTATTATAGTTGTTGAGAAGAACATGGAAGTATGAAAACATGAGTTCTTCATGCAATAAGGATGTTCAAGTGGGAACAAAAATAAGTTTCAGGCTTACAGTATTTCAGACAATTCCACGCATTGATAACAGAAAGGAGGAAATAACCTCGTGGTTTTGGATAGTCAGAATGGCAATATTTAGGACTAAGTTCTTAATGTGTAGAATTAGTTATTTGACATTCAGCATTAATTATAAATGAAAACATTAGGGCAGGAATGGCATATTTGAGAATTTATCTTTTTATTCTTCAGATCCTAATACTCTTCTAAAAGAAGTAAAAATAAAATTCATAGATAATCATTCAAAACCAGAAAAGGTAATATAAGTAAGAATTTGATTCAATAGGGTAAGCAAATTGATGGTAGCCTATAAAATACATGTAATGGAGGAATAAAGTGTTTAAAACTGGAAAACTAATTACAACTTCATAAATGCAATAATTTAGACTGATTTGCCAGCGTTCTGTTACAATAATATCTTCAGTTCTAGAACACAATCTTGAATCAAATTTTACTGTGATGATTTTTTTTAATTATGGAAACAAAATTAAGTATCTAGTACCATTGCACAGTTAGAATTCTACAGTAAAGGAACAAAGTAATTAAGAGAGAGAATTCTGGCTTTTAGCCTAATCTAGTGAATCAGATCAGGTGGATGGAAAAGTTATGACAGCAGTTAAGAGACCAAACCCTTCCTTATAGATTTTATAATAAAAAAACCACCGTGAGTGAAACTACCTTATATATACTTTGGGTATTAATTAATCAAGTAGTATGCACATATGGAAGGTTGTAGAAAAAAATAAGAAAGCAGGTCCTGCTTCAGCATGCAGATAATACATGGCTTTATATCTGCATTTCCAAATCCTGATGAAAGAAGATTACATTGTTCTCTTTCTGCAGGAGCTGTGACACAAATAAATGCAATTTGGCTGAAAATCAAGATGACATTGTGTGAGCTAACCGCTGAAACAACTGGACATTAAGGTAGATATATTTCTGCATCTTTCATTCAGGATGTATATTTGCCCTTAGCTGACTTAGGTAATTGCCTACAAGGTTGACCGTAGAAGCTTCTTGAACATTTATACTGCAGCAGTACCTTTTCTCTGGTGCTTAGAGACTAAGATTATTTCTTTTTGATGCAGAACTTCCATTGACCATATGATGAACTTGGTGTAAATCGATTTCTAAGATCCTTCCAGAAACTAAAGCTTGTTAGTTTGGTGGTCTGCTTCTTCATACAGCAGTCCCTCCCATAGGCATAAAAAGCATATATTTTGTTTGTGAAAGTCACTATTCCCAAGCTTTCAGTAATATTCAGTGGAATAATGTGCTTTCTAATCATGCAGGTCGTTACCTGACCTTGACAAATTTCTTCAATATTTTTATCTGTGATCACTGAAGACACTTGAACACACTTTGGCTGCAGCTGATGAGAAGCAAGAGACAGGTAGGTTGGTTTTTACAGGGAAGGAAAGCTGATGTGACTAATTTTTGTCCTTAATCAAGTATTCCAGCTTTCAGGAAGGAACGTGAAACTCCCCCCACCAGTGTAAAATGACAGGCATAGACAAGACATATACTGTGATTATTCAAACAAGTCTATTTGAATTTCATTATAGCTATATCCTTTTTCTATAATTTCTTGCTTGTTTGTTGAGCTGCTAATCATCTATCAACGTAGATGCTCCTTCAGTGAAAGATTTAAAAATCTGGTTTCATTTTAGTAAGCAAATGTCATTATAGTAGACTTAGTACACTTGCTTGAAGTGAAGCTTGTGTTCTTACAGATGGACAGGGTAAGATTTTGACCCAAGAAATTGTAAGACTGTATCATTTAGATGTGGTAAGAGAATGGATGAAAAACTTGGAGTAAGAATTAAAATTAGTTGATGCAGAAAATCTGAAACAGAATTGAAGCAAAAGAGCTGGTCTTCAAGGGCTTCAGAGAAGAGATTTCCATGACAACAGAATACTTAGGTATGCAAATTAAGAAACAAAGCATCTTAGAAAATAATCAGGAAATACACCTCTGTTTCATAGAATAAAACCTGTACAGTTTAGGAGCACTGGTTCTGTAGGAGAAATGTGGATGGGGAGCTGAGAAAGTAGGACCATTGCTGGCCAAATTCCCTTATCACTTAAATCAGTACTATTTTTTTAATAATACTGCCATAAGGATGTATATGGAGAGAACACACATCAAGATTTATATTAGTGCTGTGCTGTGACAAGATCAAAAGCTCTAGACTGTCTTCAGCAGTCGTCTATAGAGCAGCTAAAACAAACACTTTAATGATGAATATTCCACTGACCTCTTCATAAAGCTGTTTTAATATTTACCTACCTTAGAAGTTGGAAATTTTACCCTAAATTTTGACTACTTCTTTGATGCAGCCTAAGTACCTTTCTCCTGTGGCACTGCCACTGGCCATGGAGAAGAATCAATTACTGACTTTCTTGGAGCAACCATTTAAATGTGAAAGACTTTTATCTTGTCCTGCAAGTTTTCATATAATATTATGTGCAGGGATTAATGTTTACTGTAGAGCCTCCTATTATTATACGTACTACATTATATAATCTCTGCGTAAGTATTGTAGCCCTTTTCCTATGACTCATGCTGTATTACCAATTTGGTCTCCTATTCAAGAGCTTTACTTGTTAACGGAAAGAAATCATATGTATGATTTATATTCATAGAGCTCCCTGTTATCATAGGCTTTCCATCAGAGTTATCAAGCCCTGCCTTAAAACATTTATTTTGCCTTTCCTCCCATTCATTTTGGAAGGGCATTCCAGTACCTGAATTCTTTAATGCTTAGCAACTTTCGTTTAATACGCAACCTAAATTTATAGATTATAGATTATACCATTTTTTCTGCAGCCAGCACTGACATTTAACTGAAACAGCTTTTTTATTCTTTACTCTCTTTTTACCTGTCTGATGTATTTATATAGCAACCATATCCCCTCTTCTTCTTCTTTATATGAGGATGAACGAGCTCTTTTAGTCTCCCCATACAGATTGGGCTCATTCAGAAAAGAGTATTGTTGCATTGAAAAGAGAATTTGGCCTTATGTCTCTGTATTTAGATGCACTAACAAAAGATGAGATTACTGTCTTTCCATATTTCCATAAATGAATCATTAGTGCCATGAATCTAGAGGAAAGATTGTAGGAACAAAATGAACTGAAATTTTTTAACTTTGCATTAATAATTATTCTTTGATATTCTGTGAACTGGCATTTGAGTTAGCTAGGACTCCCTAGACTTTTTTCTTAAAGCCCTATCATCTGGAAACTCTGTGGATGCAGATTTAAAAATGGAAAATATGAAACACTGCATTCAGTTACATCCTGTCGTCGGCTGTACAGAGCACTACTGCTCTCTGATCTCACTAGCTGAACATAAAAGCCATTATCCTTTCTGCTGTTATTCAGTTTTTCATGAGAAATGATGTGTGAGGTAAATAGGAAAGGGAAAAGGAAATGAAGGGGAGACAGAAAAGCGAAGTGGGAGAAGGGTTTACTGGAGCAGAGTGCAGAATTACCTGATGAGAATGGAGGATGAGAAGCAATGGGAAGCCAACATACAGCTGGATGTAAAACTGCCAGAAATAGTGTTGAAAATCATTCTGCCATAAACTGGCTCGGTCTGGGCAGTCTCCTACACCAGGGTCAGCTCAGGGGGGTTTGTTGCTGTTTTTTGTTTAGGTTTTTCTTTTTTCTATCTCTTCTGAGCATGGGGCAGATTGCTAGGGAGGTATTTCACATAAGATCATAAAGTCTATGATCTATTTTATATAAAAAATCTATAGATTCCCCCCAAAGAACATAGATTAGATATTCCATAATTACACAACATTTTTCCTCAGTCTACACCTGTCTAGTGGACTGTTTTTCAGCTGTGTGTCCCGTGAAGCTGGATACATTTCAGCAGCAGGTGAATTTACACCCAGTATTGTTTAATTTTTAAAATCTTCTGTGGTTGTCAGATTAAGACCGAGGTGCTAAAAACCTAGAGTGCTATTTTTTGTATGAAATTTACATAAATATGAAACTATATATTGACTCAGGTTTACTAATGAAATAACTTCAGTGACACTCTGATAATGACAACAAACAATTTGACAACAATTTAGATTAAGTGATACAGATTATACCAAGAAAGTCTTCAAGCAGCACATCAAAGTTGTGTTGAATATTACATGTGGGTTTTTTTAAATATAACCTTGTCTTAGTTTGTAATGACTTTCTTTAAAAATATCTGCAGCATGGCTATTATAAACCATGAATCACAGTTGGAACGAGATATAAAACCACGAGACTCTCACAAATCAAATCTCAAATGTCTAAATACTGACATTTAACAATAAAGTCACTCCTATCACTGGCAGCACACTGAAGTGAAGCCAGCAAACAAAGATACAACAGCAGAACAAAGGAGGAAAAAAAAAAAAAAGCTAGATTTTGGGTCTGAAGGAACAGAAATAATGTACTTATTTCCCACTGACACTGAGTGAAGGGTGAGCCCCTACTTCCCTGAGTTTTGCTTTAAAAGCCACAACAAAGTCAACCCATATCTTGACTGTTTTACATATGAAGGCAATATTTAAATTGGAAGGTTGCTAAGTAATTTTTTTTATCTTCTTTTTTTGATTACCACATATAAATTCTGATGTGTAACTGATTTATGGTAAGTCAAATTGCTTCCAGTTCACACAGAATTTTTTACAAAATGTTATTTAAAAAAAAAAAAAACCAACAAACTGGGTGTCAAGGGAAGGAGGCTCTTACCCTTTCTTCTCACCTTTTTATTAATAAAGTCTGGTACAACTAAAAGCCTCTTTTTTTGCCAAGTTCAGGGGCTGACCTTCATTGTTTCTTGGTATTTATTTCTGTGCAAGGATAAGGATAAACTATGCATAATGTTCCTTTGAAGAAGTGTCTTGTTAAGGTTTACTAGGCACAAAAATGAGAATATTCAAAATTACTCTTTCTGAAAGCACCAATACTCTCTAAAATTAGAGTGTGTTAGTAGGAAATCTTGAATATTGAAGCTCCACTGTTTCAGGGACATGTAGTTTGTTAGTACTCTGTGACAGCTTTCCTACACCTGGAGTCACATTTTGTATTTTGAATTCCCCCATATCTACCCTGTGGTGGGGCAGCCCCTGCTGGCAGCCAAGCACCTGCACACCTGTTTGCTTACCCTCACACCTGGTGGGACAGGAGAGAAAAATCAGAAGAATGAGAGGGTGAAAACTTGCAGGTCAAAAGAAAGAGAGAAAAATCACTCAGCAGTTACTGTCATGGCCAAAACAGACTTTGAAAGTTTAGCTAAATTTATTGACAACTTTAATTACTTACTTGAGTATTGGGAAGTAGAGAAGAAAAATACCTAAAAAAATTAAAGAAAGCACATTTTCTCCCCCTTTCCAAGCTCAAATTCACTCCAGTCATTTCTTTTCCTTCTTTGTTCACACTGCAGATTGTGAACACTTTCTTTTCAAGGGCTGCTCCTTTATTCGTACTTGCTTGTTCTGTTCTGGCATGGGTTTATCCGTGGGTGATAGTCCTTTCATGGCATACGTCCTCCGGTACGGGTCCTCCATGGGCCTTTGGAAGGGCTCCACGATGGAGCACCTCTCTTCTCCTCTGAGCTTGGCACTGCCCATCTCATGCCCCACTCCTCAGCATTTTGCTTCCTGCCTTAAACACATTTTCCCTGAGGTGCCAAGTTGGCTGATGGGCTCAGCTGTGCCATGCAGTGCATCTGTTGGAGAGTTGACTGGAACCAGCTGTCTGGCACAGGGCAACCCCAGCCTCTCATCACAGAGGCTACCCTGCAACCTGCCCCAACAACCCCATAACAGGGGGCCAGAGAGCTCCCAAAGGTGTCAGAGACTTCTCATTTTTATCAAGTACTTTATCACAGACACTAAATATTTGAGCGTGGCCAAATTACTGTTAATGTTTTGTGATACAGTGGGTTTTTTTTAGGACACACTGTTACACTGAATGACTTAAAAATAAATAAAATACGTTTCTGAGAACAAACATACTCCTAAAATGTATTGTAGCATAAAGAACACTTTCCTTCTTATGCCTGAATAAAAAATAGCAAAATGAAATTTTATTACTTTTTGGAGGAGGAACAATATTTGTCCTAGAAGTAAGTGACAGACTGATTTAGCTGTTGGGTGTTTTTCCTTGTGAAAAACATTGTAAGTGACATGCAGTCACAAAGTATAACCTAATGATGAATTCTTCTGGGAATCAAGAAAGCTTCCACCTGGAGGGCCATTCTCCAGCAGAGGAAGCACTGCAAAAACGAAAGGTTTCTCTAGAGGCCTAGAAAGTAACATGGACATGTTGAATCCTTTTGGCTTATATTTGTTCTATTCAACTTCTTAATCATAAATTATTCAGTTCCTTAGTGTAAATATAATTTGGGTTAATCCACTGCTGATGTTCCCAGGACCTCAAGTGAGGGAGTAGAACAGGCTGAAAGGGCTGAATCTTTGGATATTGCAATAAAGTTTCTGGGTCTGAGCATTTTCTCATCCACACAAACAGGTAGGAAAAAAACAGGTCCTCCCTGATAGGAACGTGCTACCACAAGAAATTATGATGAATGTTTTCTAGTTACCAAAGATGATTTGTTTTTCTCTTCTGGAAGAAAATGCCTCCTTGATAGTTATTCTAGCTTTGTGATTTAACAGTTTTACGTATTATGTATTTTGAACATATGTGGAAATCTGAACTTGATTTGGGCACACTGAATCGTAATTATGTTAAGTCTTTCCAATTAGTTTACATTTGAGGCAAACAGAAATATGCTGATTCAGATTCTAATTAAAGAAATTAGATGGAAACTACATTAACAGTTTCAAGAGGAAGAAACTAAAATTTCACCACAAGGGACTGGAAGAAATCTTCAGCTATATATGGACATATTAAACACATGCTTAAGGTACTATTAACCTTTATCTCCAAAATAAATATTTTAAATAAATGAGTAAGAAAGGAAGGAGTTACATATTTTGAAAAGTAGAAACTAGAATGAAACTTTATATTTGTAGCAATACAATTATATGTTGAAATGTAATTATATAGAAGGGATGAAATCACAGTTGATGTCAATTTTTACTGAATGTTATATAGAGCAGATACATGGGCTTGACATGCTAATTGGAGAAAACTTAATCAGGTTTGGTAAACAATAAAGAACTTGCCCTTTAAAGCAAGTTTGGAAAAACCCCACATTCTGACGTACATTTTGGTTTACGTAGAACATCAGAATGACACGTATTTAGTCTTTATGTCTGTCAATTACTGCCAATAATTGTCATAATCTGAAGTTAGATAAAATTAAATCAGATGCTGAAAATCTGCACAGTTCTATAATTACTATGGTTCTTATGACCTCAGAAAATTTTATACATCTTTGTTAACTGAGGATTTTTCCAGGGTTTTTTTAAATAGCCTTGCATTTTATGTATTGCAACCCTAATTTGTGAGTAAATGATAAATAATATGCTAACATTTAGATATCACCGGCAGTGATGGTGATAAAGGGAAAGCGGTATCTACAAGGTAAGAGAAAACCAATAGGTCTGAACAGCCAAGAAATGGAAACATTTAAAAGGAAGTTAGAGAAAGAAGTTTTTCTAAAACAAATACTTAAATCTCAAGAGAACAAAAAAGAAAGAGTATACAGAGGGAATTACTTCAAACAAGGCCCTTCAAGAAGAACAGGAGGCGAAGAGCAAGTGGACAGAAACAAGGAGAGCAAGCAGAAAAATAATGCAGATGAGATTAGGAGAAATATGCAGATTTATGGAGACAGTTCAGTTTATGTGGGTCACTTTATTCTTTGCTTCAGACGCAATTGATCATAGAATTGAGACATGCTACGTTACCTGTACAAAGCTGGTGGGCACCTCTGGCACTTATGTTCTGTGTTGCACTTCATACCTGTAATTCTTTCTAAGACACAAGATGAACGTACAGCTTAAGTGGCAACTGCAATGGTGTTGATGTATTACTACCATTCCTACCTCGGTTCACTCTGTCATGACCAGCTGCTCACACATATTTAGAGTGTTTTCATAACTCACAGAGTTCTGATACAGTGGTAGTGTAGAGCAAAGGGAAGTCGTAAATCTGAATTGTCTCACTCCGAAAACCTAAATATGTGATGACAAGGACTCATGCAAAACCTAAATATGTGATGACAAGGACTCATGCAAAATCGTGATAAATTACAGTTTTCTGTTAGGTTAGCTTCAAAGTAAGCTCAAATCCTGATAATGGAATAAAATCCTGATCTCTCTTCTTGCTACTTTGAATTTGATGAGAAGAGCCATATCCTGGCTGCTAGAGGATTCACCTTACAGAAGGGAAATATTTTGAGGGCATATGGCAAATACACTACTCTGAATCCTGTTTCTCCACAGTCTTACTTAAACCTCCATCAATGAACATTTTTTTCATCAAAAAAGAACACTTGACAGAAGCTACTCTACTGTGTTGTTCTTGGCCAGTATTATACTAAACTGTGGAACCTCTGTCCATTCAAGACTTCAATCATTCCACCATTTTGGAATCAAAATAGACATAAGTTTGTCCCATGGAACAGAAGAAGATAAAAGTCCTTTCCTAAAGCATTACTTGGCAATGTGGTGTACTAATTACTTCTTCATATTTCAGCTTATACAAATTTTAATAATCAAAGTTTCAAGATCATAACATGAAATAAGATGTCAAAAATAATATATAAGGTGTTAGATAGGTAAGTCTATAACCCTTATGTGCCTTGAAAAAAATCACTGTCATGAACACAATGAGAAGAACTGGGATTTCTGAAACAAGTCATTATTCATAAAGGAAATTGTAAAGACGACTAAAAAATTATCTGTGTAATACTGAACTAGGAGAACTGTCATTATGGAAGCACTTTCTAATGGTATGTCACAGTAGGTTTTTATAAATTAGAGGTGTTACGAAGGTGCCTTAAAATGCCCTTTCCAAACCCTCCAAAATGTACCCTCGGGCTCAGGGAGTGCTCCCAGCCTGGGCTAACCTGACAGAGGTGTTCGCCGAGCGCAGCTGCGATGGGAGCTCCCCTATGCCGCTGCTTGGTGACGGTCGGTGTCCCGGGCAACCTGCGGCTTACAGGTGATGCGGGAACCACCTGTGTGCAGCCGCACAGCAGCGCCGGGGGTGGACCCAGCCCTGCCGGACCCTCGCTCGGGGCTTTCCCCGCGGCCGCCCCCTCTCCCGAGCCGGCCCCGGGCGCAGGTGCTGGCTCAGCCCCGCTGCGGCAGGAGGAGCCCAGGGGAGTCCGGCGGGGCAGGGAGTCGAGGCGAAGCCTTCCCCCGGCCGGCGGGGTACGAAGGAAGGAAGGAAGGAAGGGGTCGAGGCGGCGGCCCCGCGGGCGGGCTCCCGGAGCCCCGCGCCGAGCCCGCCCCGCGCCGCGCGGNCCGCCCCCGCTCTCTCCTGCTCCGCTCCGCCGCGCCCGGCCCCGCTCCCGCTCCTCTCCTGCTCCGCTCCGCCGCGGCCCCGCTCCGGCTCCCGGCGCGGCGGTGCTGCCGCGCTTTGCCGCCGCGGCTCCGGGCGCCTCCCGCCGCCCAGCATGGACGTGCGGAGAGTGGAGAGCATCTCGGCGCAGCTGGAGGAGGCCAGCTCCACAGGCGGTAGGACGCGGGCAGCGCGAGAACGCGAGGCTGCTCCTCGGAGTTGTTTGGGGGTCTCGCCCCACACCTTTGAGCAGCAAGTCTGGCAACTTGGCGCGGAGCGGGGAGGGGGGAGCTCCCTGCCTGCCTGCCTGGGGTAAACGCACCTGTGCAGTCGGGGCAAATACGTGCGTGTGCTTGTGGGGACAGTAAGCAAACGCTTAATACCTGGGATCTCGGGCTAAGAAGCTCTTAGGGCTTTGCGAATCCCTCCCAAAGATGCCTGCTCTGACCTAGCTGGTACTTTTGCCTTTGCTGAAATGACTTAGGGCTGGATATGAACCTCCCGGGCAAACCATGCACAGTTCCCAACTCCCAGGAGATAATTTTGGTCAGTCCCACTTACACCTCCCTGCTTTGGTCTCCATTGTACCTTTCTGATGCTTAAGTGACAACTCTTTGATGGAGATCAGCTTCTTCTGATAAGCCAAAGGCTGTGTGGTGCCTTTCTCTTCTCTGTATCACAAATTGCAGTTGCACATTCACCTGAGAAAGGCTAGAGGAGAACTTGAATTTTAGGGAAGGAGAGAAAGCATGCTTTGCTGTCCTCCATGGTAATTGTGACTCCTGGAGTGTTAAGAGTTTTTTCCCAGTTATTTAGAAATGAATCTGCTTGGGTGCAATATGTGTAAGAGGATGTTGTGGAGGAAGGTGTTCGTTTCAAGGTATCTGGTTAAGCAGAGAATGGTTGGACAGTTAATGAAAAACTTTGCAAAATAGGCAATCAAAACCAGGAAAAACTTGTTTTCTTATGAAAGGTGGAAAACTATTTCATGTTTCTTGCTGTGTAGCTAGATTTCTCATAAACTGTGTGATGCCAGCACAGAAGAGCAGCCTTACCAACAAGTTTCTTGAAAGACAGAGTGTAATCCTACCCTTTGCTTGATTTCTGATGCTTCAGGATAGTCTGAAGCTAAAAGAGGTTCACAGGCATGTGTTCTCTGTGGGATTGTACTTGGCTTTTCTCTTTCCTTAGTGTCCCAGGTTTTTTTTAGTGTGTTAGGGTGTGTAGCCCTTCAGATAACATACTAGAACATTTGCTTTGGGGATGGGGAACTTTTGCAATTGACTGTGCTATCAGGCTATCAGCTCAATTGTTTACTTAGTTGTTACGGGTATCCAACAAGGGGCATAGCCACCAAAGTGTTTTGATACTTCTCACTGCTTTTCAGATCCAGCCCCCCCAATAAACCCCCTTGTAATTAAGGCTCTTCTCCAAGCTGTAACTAAGGCTCTTCCCTCCACATACTACTGTCAGCCTTACAGCTCTAGTCTGTTAGAGGTCTGAAAGTCAAACTGTTTTTCAGTAACAAATACATCATCAGAGTCAAACACCAGGCAGACTCTTAGCTACGTGTGCAACCACCATGCAGGACTGTTCAGGCTATACAAAACTGAGGTCATAATTTAGACACAGTGGATTTGCACAGCTGCTGTTGAGGAATTATTTGGTTTATGGATCATTATTATAGGTGTTGAAGCATAAAGAGAGTTTAGAGCTTACTGTTTTTTTCTTATAGGTATAGTTAGCAGTAACAGGAAAGCATCTATACAAAAACTGGGGAAATGTGATCTGAATCATGTAAGTAATATAAAATAGAAAGATGGTATTTTTACAGAAATGGTCTTCAGTTGAGCTTCACATTAGATGTGTTTTCCATTTTGGTTCTCTTGATATACAGGCCTAGTAACTCTTAGAAATTATTGACAGCTTTAATTCACTTTAAGCTTGTAATGTTGAGAGGCATTAAGATACACTCTTGCACTGTTTTAGAATAAAAACCAAAATCTGACCGAAATATGAGTTACTGAAGGAAAAAAATTTCTTAAAAATAAGTTATGTCAGAAAAATAACATGGAAAGATAAAAATGACAGAGCTGAAAGGAAATACCTCCTTTCTTTTGGAGAATGACACACATTAGATCACCACTCAACTTATATCTCATCACTAGCTTGACATGATGCGAAACTAACAAGTGTCTAGCTTCACTCCTCTGGGCTTCCTCCTTACATGGGAGAGCTCATTTATGTTCATCATCCCACAATTTTGACCCTTTTTCATCTAAACTTCTCTTCCCTCTCTCCCCTCTCCCCCCTCTCTCTTCCTGTCTCCCTGCAGGCTCCTAAACTTTCAACTCATTTTCAGTGCCACCAGCATTTCTGAGAGTACCTCTCTGTTGGATTTTTAATAAGAAAGCATTTGGTGGAATTTTTTTCTCAAATACAATCAATGTTTAAAATGTTAGTTGTTTTTAAATGGTAATGCTTGCAGTAGAATTGTTACAGGGATTTGATGCTAGCGTACAAGAGTCAGAAAATGAAATCAACGGAAGTGTGGCTGTTCCTCAGTTTCGTTTTTCCAAATGAAATGAAGGCCAAGTAACACACAGGGTGCTTAAATTATGAAATTTATTAATGACAAAGACAACATTTTGTACCTTTTGACAGGTAATAGCTCACTTCACCTCCCTTCAGCTGCTCTTCCCCTTACATTTACTCTTGCAAGTTGCAGAGCACCTTTTAATTCAAGGACGTTCAAGTTAATGTCAATTGGATTACCAGTGAGAGTTGTCAAAGTAACAGAATGTGTCTGCTCTTAAATACTAAGGATGAACTGTTTCACCACCCCTGCCCCATGAAATAGTCTTTATCTATGAGATAACCGCATTTGTGCTAGTGATAGCCAAAACTCATCTGCTGCAGGGTAAAAGCAAGCAGCGTGTTGGCAAAATGTGAAGAGCAGAGGGAAATTATCAGTAAAAGTTTGTGTGGGTAGGAACAAGTTTAATCACAAAATGTCCCATGGGTTCAATATCTAGGACAAACTTAAGCTGCTGGGAATACAAATATGAATAAGACATTATCACAGCAACTGGTTGCTTTGCTTTAGGGTATGATGAATCCAGAATGGGGATCGTGCTGACCAATATACCCATCCTTATTCAAAGAATAGAAATGTTTACAAAAGCCATGGTGTCGTTTATGACAAGTTTTGAAGATTTTCTCAATTTAGAGAGGGCAGTCACAAATTCTTCCTGTCAGGAAAGAGGCTGTAATCTGTACATTGCTGACAGAAGTTGGACCAAATAGTACTATTAGGAAGTGTTTATCCAACTTTAAGTTTACTCAAAGTGAAGTATTCTCTGCCACGCCTCTGAGAGATATTTATGCAATAGTGCTCACTTTTGCTTTTAATGAATGACTTACTCTTGTTGTTTGAGGCATTCTTAGTAGACAAAGGAAGCAGTGCTAAAAGGACAAAAAATTACATATTGAAAAAGCTGAAAATAGAAATTTAGGGAAAGTGATGATGCTAAGAAAAATCATGAAAGTGATAAAAAATGTCATGGAAAACCATTACAGGAAAAAAAGAAAAGGTGGGAGGAAGGAAAGAAGGAAAGAGCTTTTGTATCTCACACCTTGAGACACAGAATTGATTATGTATTGGTGATATGTATTGGACTGATTTCTTTATATCCCAGTTGGGATTCATCTAACACGATGAAAAACAGTCAGTGACTATCCAAGCGATTTCCATCAACATTCATATCAGTGTGAAAGCTGTCAGGAAAGACAGCAGCATCAAAGTCTAGGAGCTCCATCCAAAGAATATGCTGTCAGTCAAAAGTCAGTGTCACTTTTTTTACTAATGATCTGTTTTCTCTAAACACTCTACATCACTGGACACTTTTAAGATTCATGTGGACAGGGTGCTGGACCTTCTTTTCTAGACTAGCATTTCTGTGCTAGAAATGCTGCTTCCAAATGCCACGTTTTTTGTGTGAAATCTGCAAATACACAAGGGAAGGAATAAATTAAATGGACTCGTGATCTAAGAAAGGAGGTATATGTATCATGCTCTTGCAAATAGATGCAAATTTTTAAGTGTAAAATATACATCCTGCTCCTGCAGGATGGGAGAACTGTCTGCGGCAAAAGCCTCTGCATAAAGTTTGGATTCTGCCTCCATTTCTGATCCCTGTATTCAGTGAGTGTGTAAAGAAGTGCAAAATTCTAGTATTGAGAGTCATATTTGACGTAAATGCTGAAAATACCTTGGCTTTCCATCAAAATCAATTTTCTATCATGTAAATATAAATTTTCACAAAATACAGCTTTCTTATTCATTATTCTGTGTTTCAGGGTTACTACCCATGATCAGAGAGTTGGTATATAAATAACTGAACATCTGGACAAGTTTCAGGTGTATTTGGCTTAGAGAACTGATGCTTCCCAGGTGTTTTTAGACATTATAAAATATATAGAGGTGGATATGGTATCTAGCGGTTAGTGTAGTCATCAAAGTAGCTAGTGTGTGTCATGGAAAGCTTTTACAGTGTATCAGATAAGCACTTAGGACTTCTGCTTTGGGTTGGAGCTGAATATTTGATCCGTGCAGCATTCAGCTGTAATCTATCCCATCTCAGCCTCTCAGTTTGCCATTGTGATTTATTCGGAATCTTTGGCACTTGAAAAAGAAAGTATCTAAAAATACAACAACGCCTGATTGCTTCACTATTTCACAGATATATGCATTACTGCCAGGCTGTCCTACTATCCTCCTTCCACCCCCTCCCCAATTCTGCTTGTCCTCTCTTTCTTACAAGTACCAAAATAGACTGTATTTGAAATCTTCCTTGCCAAACAAATGCTGGCCATTTATTGCCTCCTGTTAGCAGAGGCCATTACTCCTATTTGAGATGAGAGAGAAAACATTGGCACAAGTTTCTGGTCTTGGAGGTCAAGGAGCCAAATCAATTTTTCAGTAGTTATAGTCAATACAATCTGAACCTAGTAGGATTTTCTTCTTTATTAGCACACACTTTAATTAATAGGTTTAGGCCTATTCTGGGGCATAAGTAGTGCAGATATCAAAGCCTTCATTCTTTGGAGCACAGTGTGGCAGTGCAGTGGAGATATTTAATAGTGAGGTTAATGAGATAGTTCGTCTCTGTGTTTGGCCTGACCTGTAATGTGTGGCTGCATCAAAAGGAAATGAACAAAAGGTTGACATAGGCATTAGTTTTTTTGACAGTAGTTGTCTTTTCAGACTCCTGGTTTCTCTGGCAAGATCTTTGCTTGCTTTGATGGCTAGGGAGTATTGGGTCTGGGTTTCTCACTGAGTACACCAGGTGGAATGTGGAAGAGAAACAAAAGAGTATGGAATGTATGTTTTTTGAAGTCTATATAACTGGGAAGCATGAAATCCAATTATTTTGTGATGTTCTTAATTATTATTTTGTAATTGTATTACAAGAGGCTTGGGATCATAGATCATAGTTTAACATTTTTTTCCACTTCATTTTCCATTTGCACACTCTACAGGAGAGATCATTTCTGTGTTATCACCTTCATGCATGCAGCAGAAGATGAGATTGGGCTCCAGACTTGCTTTTATGAATTTGGGAGGTCTGCAGTGTTGGGTTGAAAGTATATTGAATCCATTCATCTCTAAGAATAAACCCAAACACAGAATCTGAACACATACTGTGTTTTATTTCCGGCAGTCCAGCAGAGACTTAATATGGTATTAAAAGGAACTTTCTGTAAGAATTCTGAAAATAAATATAGTATTTTTCTTTTACATTCTTTTTCCCCTATAAACCAAATTTCTTTAGAGGTGCAGTTTGTAGCTGTGATCCCCTGTTATACGTTTATAATTTATACTGCAGCAACACAAACAGTGGTATAAAAGTTATAGTGCTTATGTATCTACTGGAGAAATTAACCACAGGTGGAAGGCATGATAATAGGGAATTTTAAAATATAAACACTTTGCCCTATTAAGAACAATGATTCACGTTTTAATGTTTGGATAATATTATAGGAGAAAGTATCTTTGTTTGTATAGGAAAAGTATTTCAGCAAGCAATGCATAATGCCCAAGCACAGTTAATTGCCCAGCACTGTACAGCACACTCTAGCAGTGTGCCACAAAGTGACTAAATGGTGACAGCTTAGAAAGAGTTATTCCAGCTTAAAGACTTTGGCTGTTCTGAGATGTAAACTGCAAGGTTGTTGCTCTATTTCACGCACTCAGTAAGAAAGGGTTTGCTATTTTAATGATAGGAGGAAAGACCAATTTTGCTGATATGTTTTCTTGTTCCCACAATTTTCAGTTACCTTTCCAGCAGAGAGAATTTTGATGAATATCACTGTAGTCATTAGACTTTAATACAGCAAATCTTCTTCTTATGTTTGAACCAAACTTTTGTTAATAAGCCAGAAGAAATTTAGGATTTATTAGAAAGGTAGACAGTAGCCATTAAGTGTGGTGATGGGTCTGATTCTTCACAGTGGAAACAACCAGAACAGCATTTCATCATGGTAAGTCATCTGATTAACAGGACTATTCCTAAACCCTTTCATACCTGTGGAAATAATTGCAATGAATAAGGATTTCTCATTTTTAAAATAAATGTAGTTACTTGACTTAGAACTTTTTATTATAGCATACAACGTAATGTCAATAAAACACATTGAAAGAAAACATTGCTCCAAACAGAAGATAAACATTATATGAAGAAAAGATCTGTTCTAAATGGACAATATCCTAAATACTTGTAGTAAGTTGGAAAGGAAGAAAAAGTTTGATTTTTTTTTTTTTTAAATTTTAACATACTTATGTGATACAACTTAAAATTATTATCTTTTGAAAGTCACACTCTATATAACATCTGTGAGATACAATCATTATTGTAAATGAACATTGAGGTTTGGAATTTTATAGTACGTAGAGATGTCTGTGTACATGCTAAATACCATAAATTAACAATCTATAATCATATTATCAAAGTACCTGAGCCGGTACTACCATAATGCTTTTTGGGTTTTTTGCATGAATGTTGCAGCCACAGTTTCAAATAATACCCCAGAAAGGACTGACCTTTTTTGAGACTGTTTGTTTTATTGTGCCAAAGCGTGTTGCATCAACCACTCCTTGGTGTTTTACAGCAGCAAGTGCTCCCTCCATGTCCAGGTGCTGAGATGGGCCGGGGAACACAGTCAGGACTATTGCTGGCAGAAATATCCTTGTCCGTATGCATGTGGTTTCCCAGTGCAGATTGTTGTTGGGAGAATGAAAAATACGCTGTGGGATTACAGTCCTTGCCTGAGCAGTTAAAAGAAAGAAGAGAACAGAGATCAAGGAATGCCGTTTATGTGTGGGGCTTCAGTGGTGTCTGAGCAAGTGGACTCAGGGATCTGCTGTTCTATTGCCTTTAGATGGAGATAATTGAATCTGGTTTATCTTAAAATAAGGAGAAAAATCCTTTAAGAATAATACTTCAAAGCAATATGAAAGATGTATATCAAGGGGACCCAACCATAGAATCATGTTTTGCTTCACTGTGTGCTGTTAGCAGTATGATAGGTGTTTCCTCAGTACACCATAGGTTTCGAGTTTTGATAGTGTAGGTGGTTTTAACCAGGTGATACCAGATGTCCTTAATCATTCTGACTACACTCTTTCTATTCTGTGTACTATTTTCCACGTTGATTTATGGACATTTGGGGTTATTTTGTTTTGTTCTCTGATGCAGCATAATAAAAAGTATCACCCGTTGTAATGCTGTCAATGGAGAAAGATAAATCCAGACTGTTTGTTCCAGGTTTTGTGTGCTGGCAGCATCCACCTGCTGGTAACCGAGACAAGTACACATTAAAGTTCATTGTTATTTTAAAAAAGATGCTGTAACTGACATACACACACTGCCTCTTAGGTGCTGCCCTGATTTCTGCACAGCCAGGATCTGCAATTTACCAAATCCAAGATGCCTAAGGAAAAAAATATAATAAAACTAAGTAGATATGCAAGTTGTGAGGATGTGCAGTATGATTAAGAACAGAAAATTTCATGCTGCTGTTTCAGTAACTAGGTCTACTTTATATACTGCGTCATTCTTTGATCTTTATGATGGTAATGAAGTGGGGTTTTCCTGTTTTGCTTTTTGAAATATGCAACATTGTGCAGTCATCTCCCAGAACTGGGAAAATGAACCACTTCTGTGGCTACGACCTATCATTGTTTGCTTTAGAGCTATTGATTCCAACCTCTGTCTCTACGACTATGAATTTGTTTCTCTGCAAGGGAGATGGGAAAGAGGAGGTCAAAGAACAGGATGGGTTGGTAGGTAGGTGATAGGTTTTGCCCTTTCTGCCTTTTATGACATGGTGATGAAGATTCTCTTTCCAGGAGATTGACAACTCCAACTCTTTCAAGCGATGGCTCCTGCTTCTCCCTCTCCTTCTCACTTGGCAGGTACATGTGAACCTCTCTGCTGAATGAGCACTTTCTCACCATTTTTTTGGATGATCTTTTTCCTCAGATGGATGTCATTTTGAGGTTATGCACTTCTTTCTCAGTTGGTTGGTTGTCAATGAAAGGAGAGGAGAGCAAGTGATGCCTCCAGTGTTAACTGGTGGTTCTCTAATGCATGTTTTACATGAAATGAAATTCTGGTAGACTTGGAGGAAAGATAGTAGGTGGAGGTTACGATGAGGAAGAAGGAGACATGACTGAGGGTATAATGACCTAGTTCTTTATACGGCACATCTGCTGTCAAGTTTCTCCCCTAGTAGATTAAATCTTTATTAAAAATATGAAACTAGCAGGACTTAAAATTATACAGATTCATACTTGAATACCTTGCTTCATTACTTAGCTTTTAGGGTTGAACAGCATTTAGACATTATTTAGACTCATAAAAATCTTTGTGTCAGTTACACCTTTTGTTTGCATTCAGCTGATTTTCTGATAATAAAATGGAGTGAAGCAATTTTGTATTTCAACACAGACTTATAAAGATCACTTCCTATATCTAAAATCTTTGAGTCACCCTAGACTTCTTCAGAAGCAGTAATTTTTTTGTTTCCTGAAGGTATGGAAGGTGTTCACCTAAACCCCCATGTATTCAAAAAACCAAACCTCTACTCATAATTTAAGTGTATGTTTTACTTTGCCAGGATTCAAAAAATGCCTATGCTTAGAAAAAAGCAAGAACATTTTGACCTGTTCAGAGTGGAATGTAAGACGATCTAGAAGGTGTCAGTAAATTTCTAACATCTTAAATAATGTTTTATCGGCAGTCACTTTAATTGAAAGAGTTTCAATCAGCTCTAGTCTCACAATCTATTAGGACATTTTCAATTGAAGAATTCAGAAGAAAGTAGGCTTTTTTGTGTTTTTCTTTTCAAAACCCCAACACATTAATGATGTGTTTTCATGTAAGCTGCATCACAAAGAATGTGTACAGAAATGCTGTCAGTTAACAGACTCATTCCTCACTGGAAAAGAACAAGAAAAAGTTAATGACATTATTAAACCACTATTTGGTAAGTAGCAACTTACAATGCTGTTTGCGTGGACAATACATTTTCCATTCTGCAGGCGTAGTGTTAGACTGAATGTATATTCAGTGGTAAACACACAGGTCATTAGATAAACTGATACCAGTTTCTTGTTGTAATAACACTAAACCAATGTTTTGCGTTCCAGGAAAGGTGTGTATTGATTAAATTCACCTTGCACTTAAGCAGTTAATATAGATCCTTTGGATACATCAGTGCCTGTTTCGTTATGATTAAAAGCCCCGATCTAGCAGCAGTTGCCAGTACAGTGTAGAATTTGCAACTGAGAATCATCCTGTTACACTTAAGAAAGGTACTTGCTCATATATGTTTGAACTGGTGACTTCAGTCCATCAAATTCTGAAACCTCTCACAAAGAAGGGAAGAAAAGAAGCTTTTCTCTCTTCCTGCATAGTCCATAATTTCATAAACCAAAAACGTGACTGTAGAGGATACCCAACTATATTGACAACACACCTTGTAATATTAATGTAATCTTGCCATGCTAATATAAGAATAAGAGAAACAAATAGAGATATCTAAAGAGGGTCTGTTTACCTACTCAAAGTACTGGAGAGTATTTCTAATTCAAATCACCGAAACTGCAACTTCTAAGAAGCACTTAATTATTTGCTTTCTAGGAAACAAAAGTTGTTAAGGGAATGCTGAGATTTTTGTGTACTATTTTCATTTGAGAAACTCGCATTTTAATAGAATATCCCAACATCACTGATAAAGTTGTGAATTTTCTGGCTGAGGACAAAATAAATAGGCATGTACTCAGTCAAGTTTCTATGTTTATATTTGTCTCTGAATGCTAGGCAGACTACAGGCTGACTACAAAAAAATGTATGTAATCCATACAGCTTACTCAGAGCAGAAGGCTGATGCGAAATCCAGCTCTAAAATTGTTACACTGGATTTCATTTGTACTTTTCAGATAAAAGCAATAAAAAAACATGGAATCATGGAGAAATAGTTTGTAAGAGAAGTAGAGAAGTCTTCCTGTTTACCCAAGACAGGATCAAATATTTATATGGTAGCTCAGATAGCTTTTTGTTTAATGTACTTACAATTCTGGGTACTTACTACTGGGAGCTCCATGACATTGCTAGTTAATCTATTGCAGATTTTATCTTTCCTGATGCAAACTTTTTCCTAGTTCTAAAGTAAATCTTCTTCTGTTTAAAGCCTGATATCCAAAATGGATACAACACGGTATTGAATAGGACAAAACCATTATTTGGTATGTCTTAAATTTTTGTCTTGTTTATATGTTCACGTATGAACTGCTGTCCTTTCCACAGCATCCTTTCACCTGTCCTCAGCTTTTGATGTAACGTGTTCAGCAGTGGCAGACTTCCCAAATACACAGTTGTCACCCAAACAGGTTTTTTCCGTTCTGTTTCTACAAGACAGATTATTTCTCTGGAAATTTACTTGGTGTCTTGTACATTATATTTTACAAATGACAGCTAATTTTTGAGTGTTGCTTTTTATTTTCTAACTTGAAAACTTTTTGGAATTTTACTGACTGCAGTGCTTGAAGTTGGAATATTAAAAGTAGGGTATGGATTTCAACTTAGTTCCAAGTGTTTCTGCCTCACACAAAGGAGAGATTCCTGCTTGCCCCTGTTGATGGTAATTCTTCCCATCCTGCAAGACCTCTGTAGAAGTTATTGCTTCCATGGAGATGAGATCTGCAGCTCCCAGTTCCTCTTGAATCTGAGGAGCAATCACTGTAGAGTAAGTTATGTCCTTGCAGTGCACAAATTTTTACCTTTGTATGAAGCAGCTCTCAAGAATTTGGGATGGGGTAGGAATCATTGTTTTGCTAGAAATAACAACCATTAACTTTCCCTCATTTCTATGGAAAGCTTGATGAAAGACTGCAGGGAATCTCAAGGGCCTCCAGAACTTCTCTTTTATGATCAGAATAGATATTCAAAATAAATAAAATAAAGAAGCACAGCTTCAACTTGCACTGCTTTCCAGTTATTTATTGGATTTGGATCTTCAGAAAGAAAACTTTGTCAGTGACCTTTTTATGAACTCTATCTTTTCTAAGAATATTTTAGCTCTTAAACATTTGATATGCAGCATGAACTTCTTAGTTCTCTGTTCCATAAATAAAAACTGAAGACAGTTACTTAAAAAAAAATTTTAACATGAAAAGTCAATGTCACAGGCAATAGCAAAGCTTTTGAAGTTTCAAACACTTCTTATTCAGATTATTTTTATCAGTGCTGTACCATCTTACACTTGATAAAATGTGCCTCCGCTTTTATGAGTGTCTTTACTAAATGTTATTATAATGATAAAATAGGGTGTGCTCATTTCTCTCTCATTTTTCAAGGCTGATGTATCTAGGAGGCTTTAATCAAGAAAGATGTCATATATTTTAACTTTTATACCAGCTTAAGCCTTTCTAGTTGTGATTTTTGTGGTACATACTCCAAAAGTATTTAACTTTTGTCCACTGCCTGATTAAAACCACCATTATAGCACTTGCATACAAATGACCATAGAGGATTTATTATCTGTCTTTTCCAAATGGATTTTTATAGTTTGATAGTTTAGGGATATGGTTCTTTAAGCTTGTAGTTCCAGGAGAGCTCTGTGATAACTGGTCTGTGGATGTTAATAAATTAAACTGTATGTTTGAATTCAGTTATGAGATGTGATAAAGCTGTTTTAACGAGCCCAGGCAGAGACTTTTATCAGGCAGCCCTCTGGAGGCATGGAGCTGGTGCTCTGGCTTTAAAGCAATCAGCATTCCTTGCATTGGCTTTGCTGGGAAAATTAATTTGTTTTTAAAGTTTCATTTTTACAACTCCTGCTCATAGAGAAACCCCTCTGGCCTTGGTGGTGTGTAGGTGAAATTCACTGGCAGTGAAATCTCCTGACGATGTGCTTGTTGACCGAGGCTTTATAACTACAGAGGGCAGAGCGGTCTGGCAGGAGCACCCTGAGCTCAGCTCTGCTGCTCTGTCCCCATCAAGGACTGTAGAAAAAGTAGAACAGCATTTAATAAAATTCCTTACTATGCTTCAAGTTATTCCAGCTTCAGCTGTCAAACATGTTAGCAAAAGAGCTAATTGATTTATTATCAGGGTTTTTTTACCCTGAGCAAAAAAACCATGTTGATGTTTAAAGCAAAGTTTGTTACTTTCCCCCACCCTGCCCCACCTTCCCAAACTCTTCTTCTGAGCTTATCTGACCCTATGGTTTTCTCTAAGATGGATAGATCTTAGAGGCATCTTCTCTCAAAGTAGGGTAGACAGAGACATCCATACTAGATGTCACTGCTAGAGAGAGCACAGACCAGTGAGGATACTGACCTTGCAAACTTGGGCTGTCCTTGAGCACCACTACACTGCACTGGTCCAGATCTCCCCATGGAGGACACAATCCACCACATACACTATAGTACACTTGATTTTTATATTAATACATAACATCATCTTCTTTTCTGTATATTTGGTGACTTCACACTATTTTGATCTTTTATTCTTACTTTGCTAGCATTCATCACAATTAGTATATTTTATAGTTGGTGGCATTGTGCGTCATCGTCTTTGTCTTCATAGCATTTATTCCCCCTTTGAATTTTATTTTAATTGTTCTACAGGTATATCAGGCTAGCACTGCCCTATTCCTTCGGAACAGTTTTGTTGACCTTAGCTGGAAATAAAGTACGCAGTGAGTTCTATTTATTGTGCCTGTTCCTGTATAACTTTTTATTAGTCTTTTATTAAATTCCTAAGCCAGTAATCATGGGCCTTTGATAGTCCTGAGAAGGGGAGAACTACATTATTCTTGTATGATAGGTTCACAATTCTTTTTGATCAGAATTCTCACCATCTAAAAATAAAATTACTGGACACTTTCTGAAGTCTTGAAGAATAATTCGTAAGTGATAGAGAAATGAAATTGAGAAGTCTTACTAGAAAAATAGTGACTTTGTCAGTCTTTGAATTTGGGCTATGCCCAAATAAGGGAAAATATGGGAAATAGTAGCTCAGAATAGCAGTGTGAAATGGGGCTAATGAGTAATAGTGAATAAGAATTTTTACAGGGTTTCACTTCAGACTAGCTCCAGTCTAGTTGGATTGACTAAATGCCTGCTAATGTTTTTAGTGCTTTAAGTGAGCTTCTGAAACATGTCTACCCACTTATTTTCACCTAAAAGAATCCACTTTGTGCATTCCAAGTGCATTCCATGATGTGAACCATTAGGTGACTTCTGACAGCACGTTTCTGATCTGAATGGAAAACCTAATATGTCCATATCTGAGACAGCGCTGTGGGAATTTTCCCATTCTCTGGGGCCCAGAAATTGTGTGAGTTTGTTGTAGCACTCTTTATCTCTTTTGAAGAATTCAAATGTGATCCTTTCTAGCTCAGGGAATTAATGGAGACTTGCTTAGGTACTGTCCTAATATTTTAGGGAAGTTTGTTAAAGATTAAGTCTACTTATTTTAGGATTTACTATATTAATATCATCAAAATTGTGTCTTTTTAGAACCAAATTTTCTGTCAGAGATTTTCTTGACATCTAATCACCATCACTAAGCATCAGCTTCACTGCACAGTAGCTGCTTCTCATTATCTGATGGCTGCTATCACTTGCTTGATTGACGATTTACAATTAATTCTTTTTGTGTGTACTCAGGCTGCTCGTTTAGTAGTGACTGGAAAAGCACGTGTGCAGAACATATTACAGAACTGCAATCAGTGAAATGCTTCTTGAATAGGAAAACATATAGCTGTGTCAAAAATAAAGATCAGAGATTTTAAAAGCAGAATACATATGATGTGTACTAGAGTTTCAGTGCTAGACTTGGTAAATAAAGTCATCTTAGATTGGCTGTGTTGCAGGCAGTTCTGCATCCTGATGCAGACACATCCTGGTAACTTCTGTGTTTCAGGATGCAGTTGCTTGTCCAGAGAGAATATACGAAGTTAGTAAAAACCCAGAGAGAAAATTAGGTCAAGAGCACTGCAAATAGTATAAACCTGCATGAAGTTTAACTATTTTTGTAAATTATGTTACTACACATTACTTTGTTATGGCACTAGAGTTGAAACTTTCAAAATACTGCACCAAAGTACAGGTTGTTGAATGTTTCAAGACTGTTATTAAGTTATTTTGGAGTTTGAACATGGACACTGGGTAGGGTTTTCCTTGCACAGTATGGCTTTGAAGTCTAGTATTAGCACTGTTTGCTATAGAAATAGCCACGAGGCCAAATTAACTTAATTTCATCTTTGCCATATTTTCAAGCTCAGTAACTACACCTTGCAATTTCTTGAACAGGGAGTCTGGGACCAGATGACCTCTAAAGGTACCTCCCATCTGGACCATTCTGTGATGCTGGGACTGAAAAGGACAACACTTTTTTTGGACGTTTACATTAATTTTAGTTAAATTTCTTGGGATACTTGTGGGGTTTTCTTTTGTATTTTTCATCTTTGTTTAGATTTCTATGCATAGTTTCATATATAGCAGTTATTTCAGGGATGGCTCTCACAGAGGAGAAGAGAAACAGGATGAATATTTTGAAGCAAATGGCAGGGAACACTACAGTTATTGGGAGTGGTTCTGCAGTGTAAGATGCACTTAACCAATAGTTCATAGGTGGGAAATGAATGGTTTAAGGTGTTCAGCATTAAGTAATTCAGTTTTCAGTTAGAGCACCGCACAGACACACCAAAAAGTAGTTTTGTTTAATACATACTCCCAAGATGTAGGCACTCAAGCATTGCATTTTATTGGCATGATCTACCTGAAACTAACTTTGAGAATGAACTGTTGAGTTAATATAGTTTCCTTATCTGTTAAGACTCCTGCTAGTGTTGTATGTTTCACTGTGTCTGTGTGTATTGTACTTGATAGTGTTGTGCATTATCAAGTGTGTTGATAGTACCCCCAAAAAGCACTGAGCAGTAATACAAAAATACTGGTGTAGGGTAAAATAAAGATACTGGGATCTGCAGAATTTTTCAAAACCTGAGGCTGGGATGCCTACTAAGCTGCCATTTTTTTCTCAGGGAAAATGTAAAAGAGATTAGGGGTTCTAGAGCTCTTTAGCATTTTTCCCTTTAAGTGATTTTGAATGTTTCCTATGTGTTATAGCCCACAGCAACAACATCTAGATATTACATAATGACCCACTTAAGAAATGCAGTCAGATGCTGTAAGACTGTGCATTAACTTGAAGAGAGAAGATGTCTCAAGTCAAGTCAGAGAATTTTGCAGGTATTGGTTGAACACAGGGAGCTGCTCAATTGAGCTCAGGTCAATATTAGCCTGTTTTATAAAGAGAAATATTTGGTCATTGTATCATACTATAAGCCAGAAAATTTTCCTCTTTGTCTTTATTTGAAAGTACGGGAATTTTTCACCTTACCTGAAGTTTTGTTTTTAGTGCTAGGTGGGATACTGATATCCCAATATGGTTTTGTTTCTATTTCTTTTTTTCTATGCAGATGGAAAAAGAAACATTTAGTTCTTAAATTTTATTCCTAAAAATTATTGTGTTAATGGAAAATAGATTGAAATGTTTGAAGCAAAAGTATGAGCTGAAATATTTGTACTTTTCAAACCTCTCTTCCTTGTAGACAAGAATTTCTTTACTATTAACACCTTTATTCAACAATGTAGAGTCATTCACAGAAGAGATGTCATAAAATCTGACTGAATTAATGCTTGAAAATTAAAGGTATTAAAGGTATTTTTGATTGGGAGAGAGCTTGCACCCTTGCTCAGTTCCTTCAAGCTCCATGACATGATCATCACTACTGATGATAGAAATCCATGCTCTAGACTGCAAAAAAACGGTGTTCAGAAGAGTGGTTATATTAGTTTGCTAGTTTTAACCAAACTAATGTAGAGCCCCTTCTAGACCATTATTTCTGCATTCATTAAATAAGATGACTGTTAATAACAGCTTAGGGCAATCTGGGGATACATGAAACCTTAATTAAAGCTAGTGCTAAGTGTTGTATGTGGGCATCACCTTTAGGAACTAAATCCATTTAAGTTCAGTTATAAAGCTCTGGAATCAGTAAACTGACCGTGATTTTGAGCAGAGAAGTGTTCCAGTAATTAATTTTTTTTTACATTGCTTCTTCTTTCTTGCAACCAAGTTCATCTTTTCAAGTTGGGACATAATTGGTATTGAAAGTTGATAGTGTACTTTTTTTTTTTTTTTTTTTTTTTTTAAACATCCTGTGTATTGAAGTTGATGAGCCAGTAATTACTTTAATGTGGATGGTGGCAGTTTTGGATATTATCCTGTGATTAATTTGCTGTTCATCTAGGGAAGGATTCTCATCACTAGTAATAGAGGAACTTACATTTTAGAATGTTTTTATTGAGGAGCCAATTTTTGTGGTTTATAATTATTTTATAACAGCTCTTCTATTTTTTGAGTGCTTTAAACACTTACTCAAAGCATGTTTGATACTTTAACTTTTGAAACAGTGGATAATTTTTCATGCTTTTCTTTCTCTTTCTGTATGCTTAAAGGTGTCTGATATGAAGACATTGCATCAAGCCTTACTAGATCTATATTCAAATGGAAAATTGAAAAATAATTGAGGGGAGAAGAACAAGAGGCAAAGGTCCTGTCTATCTTCCCATCATTGACATTGCTTTTTGATCACAATTTGTTACGATGACTGGATATCTATATGACTTAGTCTTTAAAACCCTGATACAGCAGTTTATTTACACTGTAACAGGAAAGCAGAAAGCAAGCAGAAGGAGCATAGCTCTGATGCTGCACAGTCTATGCATGAGGGGTATTAAAATCAGGTTGCCAGTTACCTGGCTGCCTGGTTCATCTTTCTATTTAATTAGCTGAAGATCTTTCTTTCTATAGGCTAGCAAAGTTTGGTTTTATATAAGTAATAAACACTGCTGTGCATCATGTCAGATGGAATAACCCAGATGCACTGCTGTTCTATTTAAATTATAATTCAATCTGTAAGAAATCAAATCAAATACTGATGTTAGGTCGTCTCCTGTAGAGCTCTTATGGATTCCTATAAGAATTCTGCACCCTTGAGGACTTGCAAACTTAGACTTACTGAAGCTATTTGCATTTCAGCAAATTCTAATGAAGTAACTTAGGTAAGGTTGACTCAAGTTCATTATGGTAAGGTTGGTATGGTAAGGTAAGGTTGACTCAAGTGGCATTATGGCGCTTAACTTCCTTTGATGAGTAATTCAATTTTTAGAGATGGGTTTCTTCCTATTCTTAATGTCAGTAATTTACTTTAACAGCAGAAAGAAAAGAAAAAAACCCATAACTGTAGGCATTGGAAGGGACAGTAGTATTCTGAATCCTTTGCTTCTCTCTGTGGAAATCTTCAGGTGTAATTCCTCTTTTTCACTGACATCAAATTTCAAGGGTTCTGCAGAGAATAGCAGTTGTTCTAAAATACAATTGTACTGTTTGAAGTGCACTACAGGATCCTAAATCCTCCTGGGAGTTGTCCCTCTATATAAAGAAGATTGAGACTAAATTCTGAGATTATTAGCTATATTTTATGACGAATTTCAAATAAAGTAAAGATTCTCCTGGCGAGAGCAACAGAAGAGTTTTTATGTTTTGTTTTATAATTGAGACATTCAGCAGTACTTCATAGAAGTATTCAGAGTTTTGGCAAATGTGGCAAACAGAGAAACGTCTGTTCTTTGTAATGAATATTAAAGGTTTTCAGACTGAGTAATGACAATATAAGGAAGAAATAGATTACCAGTTTTTTACTGGTCAAATCACAGCTTTATGACAAGTTTACTCAACTCTAGTCTCATCTAGTTATTTTTAATTAAATGAAAAAATATTTCACTTACTTTCTTATTTTGCCTCTTAGGAAATGCTTGTGGCAATTTGAAAACCATCCATTCGCAACACATTTTCTTATCTTACTGGACCCAGTAGTATTTTTATAGTCATGGCAGGTTCAACCTTTTGTGCAAAGGAGTTGGGGTTTGCTTCGACTTCCTTTGGAGATAGAAAATTACCAACCTCTATTTTTACACTACTGCCATTCCTTGGCCTGATTCTTTTGAAGGCTCAGAAGAATATTAAATCTTTACAGCAAGAAAGAACTACGCTGCAAATTCACAAAAGTAAGAGAAGGCCATAATTGACATAATTTTCTAATTAAACTGCAATATACTGTTTTGGCTCAAATACTAAGATAATCTGATGCTTTTCCTTGCTTTTATGCTTTTTGGAGGCAACAAGGGAAAAATATTCTGCCTGGTTCACACAGATCACTAGGAAACACCACCACTTAGGAGAACTGTAAATGTGTTAACAGAGCCCTGACAACATAAAATTTTTTGAAGTGATGCTAAATATACTAAGAAATTCATTGTTTACAGCAGAATTCATCAGAACCTTTTTTCAGTCAAGCAGACTATTTAAAATCTGCACAAAATTCAGGGTTGAGAGCCTGTGGGGAGAACCTAAAAACTGCAGCACAGTGGACTAAAAGCTTTATCAGTTTTACAGCCATACCTGCAGCCACTTAATTCCAGCTGCTGTGAGCCCCTCAAGGGCCCTGGCTGCTTGTGCAACAATCACCCATCCTGTGATCATGCTGCTACCTGTAGTCACCTGCTCCTTGCACTCCTCTCCTATTCACAAGCCTCATGCCAAGTCGGGCAGGGACCTGTTCCAAAGCATCTGTACCTGAGCTCGGATCCTCCTCAGATGAACAAGAGTATTTTACAGTGCTCAGCTTCATACTGCTGAGAACACTGGTAACAACCCTAGTCTTGCAGTTTTTAAAGGTGATTACTGGTGCCTACCTGTTCTGGCTTTCATCAGATGGATGCCACAAGGAAGCAAAAATACTGAGTTCAAAAGAAGTTTCTTCTACGCATTTCTAGGCAAGTGATAAACTGGGTAGTAGTTGATATCTTGCAAAAAGACTGAAACAATCCCTATGTTGGACTTCTAACTGATTTCTGTGTATACTAAGTGGCTTTGGCAATGATTGGGCACTTCCTGGACATGTCAATTGTTTAGAAAAGTCTGATAATGCTGACATTGTGTATTAGTAATGACTTCTAAAGAATACCAGAGCTTTCTGACTTACCTTGCTTTCAGCAGATGAAAATGCCTTCTCACACTGATGGAAATATATCAAGGGAGATATTAATGGATTTGGGGGCCTTGGAAATTTATTTAATAATTTTACGTGTTTTTATCCTGATTATTATTTTAAATAGCAGCTGCGTTTATGAACACAATTCGGGTTTGCTTGAAAATGGTAATACATAATTTTCATATATGAAAAATCTGGTGGTTTGTATTTTGTGGCTGTTAAATTTAGCAGAACTGCTGACATCAGAAGATGCAATTCTTGTGCATTTATTCTTTTTTTTTCCCCAATGCATTTCTAGTCAAGCAGAACTTAAAATGAATGACCGAGAATGTTGGTAATTTTACCAGCAAATATTAAATTCCTCAAAGACTTTCTAAGAATCCAGGGAGTTAATAAGCTAGTAAATGCATATATAGTTAGTGCACAAATGTTGTTCTATTTTAATTCTAAGAAGTGTTGATCAAAAATGGGCAGCAAATTAGATCTGAAGCCCTAAAAATAATATTTTTAAATGGAGCAAGTGTTCAGAGCTATATATTTTTATAGTTATTATGTTATAATAAAAATAGCCATGAAAAAGATGCAAATATATGCAATAATATTTTTTCAATATTATTGGATTTTTTCTCCCAATATTATTTTAAAAATATTGTTGAATGCATAAATATTTGAATCAATACCTAGGATAAAGAAATGTGGTTTTATTTCCTATTTCCTGTGCAAGTAAAACCAAAACTCTCTGGAATTTACTAGAGAAATAGTTGTTTCATTCTGTGATGTCTGTAGACTAAATTATTCCTGTTCTTTTACATGCAAATGCAGGGAGAAAAAAAGGCAAAAGTGTAGTCTAGATGAAGAAAAACAAAACCTACGTATTTTCTTGGAAAAGATGGGAGACAAGTCTAGTATTATGCCATGCAAACAACAAAAAATCTCTGAAAGGAAGGACATTTATATTCCAGAACTCCCTTAGAAGCAAAGATCAGGTTCTTAAAAGTCTTTAAAGACTATGGGAGAATTAACTGCCACAGGTGGTTTCTGAGAAACCAGAAAATCCATTTCGGATCAAAAGTGAAGAGACTGCTGTGTTTGTTGCTTGGTTCTTAGATTTCCTGTTACCATCTGGACATATCAATGTATTGGATTGTTTTAAAATGGTAGATTACTATATATCTTCTACCTTCTTATTTTGAGGCTTACTGCTGTGGTAATTCGAGTACAAATTAAGCAAGAGAGTTCAGTAGCCATACAGTGCACAGTATACGAGTGGCTTTTAATAATGTGCACTGCTGGACATTATACGAATTATTTTTCTTTGAACTTTAGTTTCTTCTTTTTATAACTATTCAAATGCTCTACAATGTTAAACTGACCTCTCTCCCTTTATCAGTGAGTTAAAGGGAGAGATTTTTATATGCCAACATCAGGCAGCTCGCACAAAGTTAACTGAGTGCTAATTATGGTTCGTAAAGTGCTCAGACCCCTTTGTGTGCTCAGACCTCATCATACCCAAAGCCAAAAAGTGTCCCTGTGCTTGTTTCCTATATTCGCAGATTTTCTAGGTACCTTGAGACTGCAGTTCCTTAAGCATTCAAGTCAATAAAATCAATCCCCTTTCAAATTGACCAATTTTTTTTAAACATTGAAGAACCATGAAGAAAATGTTCACTCTCCGTTTCACTTTGCCTCAGATTGCATTTAGAAAAGTGCTTCTTTTTGACTGTCATCTGTGGGGATTAAGTATTTGCTAAATCCTGGAATCAAGTTTTTTTTTCTGTACAGATATTTTATTGAATCAAAGCCATTACAACCTCTGAACAGTGAAGGTATGGAAGGATTTCCCGTGAAGCCTTAGAGGAGAGGAACAGCTGTAAGATCCAGAGGGTGGAGAGGATTCATTTGGGTCTGATTCTGGGATGATCTTGCACTTACCAGAAGAGGATTAAATGTGCTATTGTAAAATTTTTCTCCCTGTCAAAAAATCCCCACCAAAAGCACAAACCAAAAAACAACCCCAAACCTGGTGATGGAGTTAAATAAACACCAAGAATTAGAAGTCTTAACAGAGGTATAACATTTGAATTCAGTACTCTTCAAAAACAGTTGTGGTAGAAGTTACATCTTTCTAGCGTAATAATTAATAAACTTGCTCTTTGTCAGAATTGATAATAGGAGAAAAACTGATACTTTTCCCCATTAATTGAAGTAACGTTTCTGCAATATTTTGGTGTTAGTCCAGAGTGTGATTAAATAGTTTCCTAAATGTATTTTGATTGGTTTAATGCTTTCTACTTAAAATTTCTTTGTGACCTCATGAGTGCAATAGAATATGCCATTTTTTTTTCTTTTGTTAACTTCACGTTTGAGCAGATTACAGAACAGAATGTGTATTCACATACTTTCAGAAGGTTAGTTTAATCTGCTTTTTATATTGCACCTAAGGAAGACTTTAGTTGTAGTCAGCATATTTTTTTTAATGCTTCAGATATTAAAACTACCTTGTAATGTAATGAACTCAGTCCCATATAATGATTCCAATATAATTACTTTAATCTAAAACTTTGCCATTACATTTTCTATTTTCAAATTCCAGTAATCGACTATATCTGCTGGTGCAACTGATGAAGCGTGAAGATTATTGGCCGATGTTTAATTTCTACTTATAACTTGCTTAAAGCTTGACTGCATTGGGATGAAACTTCACAGGTCTTCATGCAGGGGAAAAATGTACAACTTTCCTCATGAAGCATGGATAGGGACCTGTTCTTAATCGTAAAAAGAAAACTTTGCAATGTAATTGAGACAGAAAGTTGAGACTTGCCTAGCTAAAATGTCCCTTTACTTAATAATATCTGAGTTTCACAGCGAAAATGGGTCAAGGTTGGGCTGAACTACACTTTTTAGATGTACAGGAAAGGTTTGATTCTGAATGGACTTGTTGATGACAGTGTAGGCTTTCAGCACATAGTTGTTTAGCAGAGAACCAGCAAGTTCTCCACTTAAAAGTCTCCAACTGGAAGCTCCCCAGCTTTGAAGAAAGAACCAAGTGTTCCTGTTTTTAGCAGGCTAGAAGGATCAATTAACTGCCAAGCTACTCTTACAGGCTACTCTCCAACCATGTAGGCAGCCTAGAACTGAAACTGGAGTGTTTCTAACTTTTTAGAGTGCTCAACTATGCCAGGAAATAAACCATCTTTGCAAGCAAGGCAGAAGTATGACAGCAATAGGAGTTATTTAGGAGACAGGAATATATTTGTTGATTTCCTCCCACACCAGTGACAGTTCCTTAACTTTCTCCTGGAAGGCTGCATGGTTCTTAATGTATTCACTGTTAGAAGAAAAAAGCCCAAACAAACCAGTGAATAATATTCTGATGGCAATTATTTTCCTATTTTTGAAATGCTTAGGCAGGAGGTGCTTTTATTCATTGGTAATTATTCTCTGCAAATTGTCCAAAAGTTTTGAGAAATATCTCTTGCAACCAATTATTGTAGTAACATTTCTCTTTATTCAGTCTCTCAGGTGGCTAGATTATTGCATGAACTAGCCTCAAAATTCATATTTGCTTTTTATTAGATGTGTCAAAGTGAAAAAACTATGGCTATGAGATTGACATCTTTTGCCACAAGGCCTCTTTTGGCTGTGATAAAATTAGAAAGTAGAAGGTGATTACTTTTTCCTCATATTTTGGGGGGTTTATTGTCAGGTTGCTTTCTCTCACATTTTTTAATTCTAGTATAAATTTGCTCATCATTTGTAGTTTATGTGCAGAATGTGCATTGATTATATTCTTTTCAAAGGTTCCTTTTGCAATGGTAATGACTTGTCTTTCCATATACTGAGTGTTGTGGATAATTAACTTGCAGTAAAAAGGATCAAATGTTGCTCATGAAAATGAATAGACACCTAGGTGATTGTGTAACTTCTCTATTTTTGCTCCCTTGTTTGCCCTGCTTCTTCCATCATTCCTTTTTTCAGATGAGAATATAATTTTGCAGTTATGCCAGAAGTAGGACTTGAGAGTGTATTGTGCATTTCCCAAGACTTGGAGAAACAATACTATTTGTAAAAAAACAAAAACCAAAAAAAAACAACAACAAAACAACAAAAAAAACCAGCTAGGTCTCATTTTTAGCACATCTCATAAAGTTAATTTCTTGTGAATTTTTACATGAAGTTACATGATGAACTAGTCTAGTGTTTGTTTAGGGAGTATTGTTTCCTCACTCCCCCAGTTCTACTGGTTATTATCAGCTGAACATTTGGCACATTGATTTTTTTAATTTGTTATTTTAAATCTCTTCCTTACTCTTTCTATCACAAAAATCTAATCAATTCTTTACATTGTATAGGCTTAGAATTTAGTAAAGTAATGATCCTCTGAACACTTTGAAATTTGGCCATTAGTGTTTTTATATGAGATTTTTGCAACAAATGGTAAAGAAACTTCTTGTACAAATGTTGTCTGCAGTTATCTGAGACAGTACTTTTGTTTTATCCATATTTGCAGTTGTTTTCATTTCTCACACTTCAGAAGATGAATCTATGAGGCACAAAAACTAATCAGTCAGTGTTGTGACACAATAGTGAATCTATTGTCTATTTGCAGAACTGCACAGATGTGCATCTTTTGAACTGCCGTCAGAAGCATTTCTCATAGTTCAAGTATATTTTCTCTTCAAGTATTTAATATTTGATTGATGAAAAATCACATTAGTGGTTTAACTGAAATACTGTTTCATGTGCTCTCAAAGGATTTCCTTCCAATCTTGAATCAAATTACTGGAGATGGTTTAAAGAACATAGGAGATGAGGGAAGAAACTGAAATCAATACAGTCTAAAATTTATCATCTGAGTTTTGAAGTTACTGACTCCTGTGTACCATTTTAAGATTGTGATCCTATTAAACCTGGGCCAAAACAGTGCTCCGTCACTTGGTAGATTATGGCAAAAATGCATAAAGAAACAGATATTAATGAGAGAAGGCGCTGGTCTGGAACTTAAGCTGTCTAGGTCAGATTCCTGGCTTTGCTGCAGGCCGCCTCAGGCAAATCATTCAGTCTTGCTGGGCTTCCCTTCCCCATCTGTCAAATGGAGACAGTGGATGCATCCTTATGCCTGGCCTTCATTTTGTCTATTTTTATCGTTCTTCAGAAGAAAAGGAAATATTTCTTAATATGTGTTTGTATGGTAGCTAATATACTGGAGCCATTAGGTACTTCCATGATGCAGTAAGGGATGACAACCTCTAGGCAGGAACATTTTGAATGTGTGTTCTGTGAAATGGATATGCAGTCTACTTCAGAGCAGTTGTGGAATAGTGTAGAACTTTATCCTTGTCTTTTTGACAGATTATAAATTTTATTGTTTGGTTACCCCATTGCAGTTGCTGTAAAGAATTAGTACTGTCAGCACTTACCACCCTGAGGTGTTATTGTTTGAGTTCCCCCATCCTGCCTACCCTCTCTGCTCACAAACACCTTTACTTACAATAGGGCATTATAAGTAGCTGGCATACATCAGCTATTGGTAGGTAATGGCTTTTTAATGGCTTCCATTGCACTGCTAGAAATATAACTTTCAATTTTATGGCCCTTTTGCATTTCATGATCCCACAGTGCCTATGAGTGCGAGGACTTGATAGAGATTGAATGGACATGACGAAATACATTCACACTGCCTAATTCTAGGCACCTAATCAGGTCAAAAATGTAGCCAGAAGAGGACAGTTCAGGTCAGAACATGCAGGAATTCTGCATCGCCCTCTGTTTCTGCATCTCTCTGCAGGACTATAGATTAAATTAAGAGAATTTATCCACTCAATTTAATGAGGGAAGTTGAGTACTGAAAGTAAGATGACTTCTCTCTAACACAGCAATTTTAATTTTTTTTTTATCTTATTCAGGTGGATATATTTTTCCAACACTTAATTTCAAAAAAATTAATTTGCTACCACTATGAAAAACTGCAGTTTATAAATGCCTGCAGATGACTTGTGATAAGTAGTGATGTTTTCAACTAAATAGTTTTTGCATGGAAACACTCTCTGAAAATCTTCCGACAGAATCTTTTAATACAGAGTTGTTAATACAGTAAGTTCTGCTTTTGTGCAAAATTAGTGTCTGGAAAGAAGTAATTTGTCATGGTGTAAAAATCTGTGTATACTCATATTTTAATGTATCACTTAAAATGGAAATGAGAACATGAAGTATTTCGACAGGCATTTAGCAAAGTTGGAGATTATTCAGTAATGCAAATGTTCCTTTTTAGATTAATTTGGCCATTTCGAATAAGTAGTGTGTTACTGTGGGAAGGTGAAAATTAATGTGCTGTTTCATGAAGATGGACTGAGTTACCATGTTTTTCATCCTTGTGCTAAAAGTTCATACATCAAGAAATCTTGCTTTCTAGAATCTTTATAGCGATATTAAATAAGAACTTGTCCCCTTGGATGTGTGATGGCTGTTTGAAAAGAACCTTTTGCAGTGCTTCAATATAATTTCAATGAATTGTCAAAGGGATGTAGGAATGCAAAATTCAGTCACCTAAAATAGAATTTGTTTTGTGATAATGATCCAGTTGGTATGGTAAATGCCGTGGTACTATCCTAAGCAATCAGAACTTCATAAGATCCTTAGCAGTGCTAACATGGTACAAAATTAGGTCTAGGAGAAGTATCTGGATGCTAAGCTACCCTTTCATTCTTCTGCAAAGTGTTAATTTCTCAAAATATGGGCTGAACCCTTTTCTTAGATGAACAGCAATAACAGAAAAGAGTTTAGGGAACTGTGGGACAACTGCTGTATTAATTACATGGACCGGTAGCATTCCCTCTTATCAATGTTTTAATATGGGGAAATTAATAAAGGAATTTGATAATGCCACATCCTGAATCTGTAGCTTTTATTCTCAGCATTGATTTGTCATCAAAAATTGAATTTCAAACTCAAAAAGAAAGGTATTGTATGGGAAATCCTAATTGCAACAACACTTCTTCTGCTTTCACCTTCCTTCTGTCTTCTTCCTCCTATACTTATTTCAACCTCCCTCCCTAGTTACATAATCACAGTCAGGAGGTTTTAAAGTCTATTGAAATAATTTTTGTGTTACAGTTTAATATATGCAGGTGTTGATATATCACTTCATTGTACTGCAGTATGTAGCAGTATCAACACAGTCTGTTGGTATTGGTGTGTGGCATCACTCCTGGGACTACCTGCCATGAACATGCACACCAAGTACTGCTGCAGTGCTCCCTGTCAGGAGCGTGGGGCATTCCTTGTAGTGCTTGCTTGTTACTCTGAATGTTTAGGTCTTTTTTATTACTACCAACGGACACACTTAGCGTTTTTCTTTAATTGCTCTTGTGCCTTCAGTCTGACAATATTTCTAAGCCAGTCACTTAATTTAATCTCTTGGTTTTCTGATCTGTAATATAGGATAATAATGGTCCTTAACCACCTCTGCATAGCTTGCTCAACCCTACAGTTAAAATTTGCTCAGTTGTCATTGCAAAAGAGAAATTAACATTGTTTTGCTTGACCATTATACGGCGTATGGCAGAAGTGGCTATAACAAACTGTGACAATCACAATATTTCAGCTGGTGGACCCCAGTTACTCAGTACTGCCATAAAAGGATAAAAAATGAATAGAAATCATAATAAAAAAAAGAAAGAAAGAAAATCAGCATATCAGAAGTGAAGCTTGGAAGACAAAGGTCAAATAAGTGGTATGAATGCCTATTTCTCATTAATTGGACTTGATTTTACAATCTGAAAATTTAGGTACTGTAGAATAACCTGTATGATAGATCTCTATACATTAGTTGTCAGCATGTGATATACATCCCCATTTGATATAAAGTATTTAATGGGTTTTTTTTTACAGGAACTAGATACATGTATATTTTTTGAAAAAGAATATTAATTACTTTCTAACTCTGTTCCTGGGTTTTACTTTTCTCTTTTTGTATCTTTTTGAGTTAACACATCCAGTTACAAGATGGGGACAATGACAAAGCTGAAAGCTTTTGAGTTTAGCAGCAAAGTCTGCCTATGTCAGACACACATCAATTTACGTGACACTGGAAGGTCAAAAATCTCATTATTATTTGCAGTGTTTATGACTGCCTTCCCAACCAATTGTTTCAAGTACTGAACTGTAGGTCCTGGAAAGTCATCTGATCTGTGAGATGATTTATTAATTTGAACCACTTGGTATTGCCTAAACCTATGAAAATAGGGATACACTAAAGAACATTATTGTAATTATTCCATTAAGAATCCCTTCAATTATTCATGTGTTTTAATCACTTGGGCATTTAACATAGTGCTAAATTATAATCATCTGATTACATACAGATTCGTGTGGAGCTTTGACACTCTTCTATGCTGAAGTACAACATAAGCAAGTGCAGACAAGTGACTTCATCCTTAAAAAAATGCTTAATCTTGAATTCACTTGCTAGAGTTTAGGTGGTGTTAGAAGCATTGTCAGAAACTCTGGAGTTTGTCAGAAAATATGATAGAATTGCTGCAGAACTGTGCTCTATATTCATGTTTTTACAGTTATATTTTCAGCTTTTAATGACGATGAGAGTAGCCTTGAAAACAATCTGTGAAATGAGGGGAGAAAAACATAGTCCTCTTTCCTTCAATCTGCAAAAAACAGCATTTTTTAAAATCCAGAGATGATCACAGTAATCTTCTAAGCTGACCTGCTTCAGGCAGAGGTGGTTTTTTTCACAGGATGGGATCATGATTTACATTTCAAATATGATTATTATTTTTAGCAAAACAAACCAATGAAGGCATCACCACTCATATTTAATTACTTTAAATTTTTATCTTATTTTCCAGATTTTTCTAGCTTCAGTTTTCAACTTTTCAATCATAATTGCTCCATGCCCCTCATTCTCAAAAGTTTTCCATACAGATCTCTTTTCCACTGATGAGTATCTTCACAGAGAAATGTAGTAATCCCTTTACTTCCTTTACTTTGCAGTCATCCTTACTCCTCTGTTTTGTTGTCTCTTTGGAAGTTTGTACTCTAAACCAGAATGCTTGTCTGGTATGGCCTTAGGGGTTTTTTTGGTTTGAACAATGATAAAGTCTGTGTTCTTTATGCCTAGAAGTATGGTTTTGCATTTTGCTGAACTGAAAAAAAAAAATTGAGTTTATCCCATAACAGTAAAATGTCCTCTTGATTATTTATTACATAAATCTTTGCACTTGTCCATCTGAGCAAATAATTAGCATCCTTCTAATTGCTGATAAAATCGTTGACAGGTTGGACCAAGAGCCAATCCCTTCTCCATTCGTAGATGTATTCTCACTAATGAGTAACCCCTACTGTTCATGTTTAATAGCATTTTATGACACAGTAAAACCTAATGAACAGAGGCATAACTGAAAGACAGACATGAAAGCTGGTGGATATCCTAGAATAATAGAATTGCCTGGGTTGGAGGAGACCCTAAAGATCATCTAGTTCCAATACATGGATCACAGTAGTGACAGCAGAGCAGGTAGCTAAGGTCCTGTGTCAGACATCTTCATGTCACTTGATTGACAAGACACATAAAAATACCCACGTCTAAGATAGGTAACAGCTATAACTTGCTGGTATCTTTTCAGGCTCCTTGGGTTCATAAAAACCTAAGTGTTTACTGTTTAGCTGTCAAAATGTACAGTTACTGAGTCTAAAGTTTAATATAATTGGTTGAAGACGAACAGTCTCCAGCGATGTTGCCTTCATAAGCACTACAGAAATACATTAAATTTTACATTTTTTTCATCCTTTATTAGCATAGCCTAACTCCAGTCTCACTTTTTGAAAGATAATTATGTTTTATGTGTGTATTTGCCCAAAGAGGAAAATGAAAAATAATTATTCTTGTTCATTAACAATGAGAAGTAACTGAGTTTTCTCTCATTTAATAAATATAGATAAAAATGAGACTTCACTGTCTCACAAATACGTCTTCCAAATGTTGTAAAATCTGCTGCATTGCAAAAGTGTGGGACTACTAAATTACAGCTTCCCTGTTTCTTTCCTGACCTGCTATTGTGCAGCAACAACACAGTATGGAGATTTCTGAGAGCTTACTAGTTCACTGGGAAGTGACAACTTTTGGTTTTCTGAAAGGTAGTGGTGGAAGGTTGCAGAATGCTTGCTGTCACTGTGAAGTGTTTGAATAAGGCATGCCACTGACGAATCTGTTTCTGTAGTTTCCGAGTACCCTGTACCACTGTTTCCTTTGAGGATTTCACTGTACTGCTGTAAATACACCGTCACTGCTCCACCTGGACAGGCACGTAACATATGTTGACAGTATATAAGCAAAGACAACACCATATCTTGAATATTCACGAATAGCAGTCTTTCAATTTTAAATAGTGCTGGCCTGCTAAACCACTTAAAAAACCTGATTTTCCCTGCACAAGTAATACAATAATCAGCTTTTCCCTGACGTGATCTTGTGTAAATATATCACTAGATTAAGGCCCATGCTGATAAAGTTCTTTCTGTGATGAAAAGTTCTGTTTTAAAATTTCAAGATTATTTTGAGTAAGAAAAGGCTCCCAGGTGTTCCAGTTATGGGAATTCTGGAAAGTGTTGGCAACTGTAGAAAGCTTATGCTGTACAGTTTGGTTACACTGTGCCTTAGAGCAAATTTTAGGTGGCTAGAAATATGAAAACACAGTCTTATGCAAGTGTGGAAGTGCACTTATGTAAGTGCAGAAGTGTACACTTATATAAGTGTATAAGACAGGTTTTTTGTACTGAAGTTTTAAAAAAAATATTCTAATGTGTGTTTGAATCTAAGACAGGAATTGATGAGAAGCTCCTGACTCCTACGGAGCTCTTTTATCCATGCGTTTAGTCCTGCATAAGGATCATTAGGCTGTTGTGGAAAATCAGTAGTTCAAACATGGGTATTAAATGGTTTTTCTTTAGGTGCTGATATTCTGTGTACTAATTACTGAGGAAAGCTGTCTCTTTTAATGGTAAAACTGAAGCTCTAATTGTTTGGCAACATATTTTGTGTGAAACTGCAGCCACAAAAGACACCACAACTATAAGGTTTGCTAATTAGCCGACCCATTAGTCTCTCCGCTTAGACTAAGAATTTAGAAGTAAAAAACACTAGATGTAGCTGTTCCAGTGGAAGACCAAAGGTATTGCTTTCATACAGCACTTGTGCTTTCTCTGTTCTGTGCCAAAACAGATTATTTCTGTTCCCATCTCTGTAAGGCACATTCACAACGAACAGTAAATCCTTACAAAGTAGGCATTTTTAATTGTATGGGTGCCCCACGTGACTAGTGGTGGGGGCATTCAGCCTGCCTGATGCTGATTCAGCTTGAACCTAAATTGCTGGTATTGATCAGCTTGGCCTCTAGATCTTTTTAACCAGCTTGAACCCTTTTCTTAATGTCCATACACATGTAACTATTTTTGACTGCTGTGCATGTTGTATAATGTAGTGAAGACTAAACATTGCAGGACAGCCCTAAAAGTAAAGAAAGCTGCTACATGTTTCTGAGGAGAAGATTTTGACTTGGCATTTGTTAACAGATCCAATAGTTCAGGTCAATTTATTTGTATGAGGCAGCAAAAAGCATGTCACTTATTTATTGAACTTACTAAATTATAATATGATTAAATACTGTATATAAAATGTAGTCACTCAAAAATTGCATGAAAAGCTTCTTCTATTACCTTTTTAAATGATAAATGATCTTCTTGCTTGCTATATTGCTTCTTCCTCCTGAGTTCCTTTCGTCTTACCACGATGTGACTTTAGTATAGTGCAGTTGATTATATTCTGAATTTATATTCTCTCAACATCTATTCAATTTTTGAGACTGTTTGTATCTCAGAAAATATAAATTGTTTGCAAACAGTTTCATGCGAATAATTTTATAACGACATATAAACGCCTGTTTTAAAATTCAGAAATTTCCACTACTTTTATTTCATCTACTTTATAACTTCGTTCTCTTTGCATATATATCCAAATAAGTGCAGCTTTAAATTCTCTCTGAAAATATTTTTGCTTTAATCTCCTATTCCATTGTCCTAGATGTCCATTATTTTGCTGAGCATTATGCAACAAGCATGAAGTTAGTGAGATGATAATTTTCAACATGATTTTATTTATGTGACAGCCTAAAAATGCAAGTTTGTATCCATCTGCATTGTTTCTCCAAAATTTGGAAGATCACTTAAAAATTCAGCTGATACTTCATAAGAGATCCTAGTGACAAATATGTTTGTACTGATCCATGTGTACTCTCTCCAAGAAATATATACATGCTTGGTAAATGAGGCTTCTATGTCTTTTTTTTATGAAATATATGAGTTATTGTTCTACTGAAACATGAAATCATAAAACTCCCCATCTAGTGGTTTATAATCAATTTTATTTGAAACCAAAATTCAATAAGAGATCTGTTTTGCTTCCTTTCCCAAGTAGTAACATTCTTCTGTCTCCTCAAGCTCCTTCTTCAGTAACTGTATTAGGGACACAACACTTCTCACAGTCAAATAAATTTTTAGAAGCTTGTCATTTCAGCTTTTCAATTAGTTGCTCAGCTGCACCCCTTTTCCTTTCTCTTCTTTTACCATTTAAAGGACTGTATGTATCAACATCACATTGTAGCATCTGAAATCATTCCAATTTTTTTCCTGTTCTTCAGTGAGTAAAAGACAGCAATGATGATTGCTTTTTATCAGTTATGAACTCATTTTGTAGGTGATTTATTTAAACATTTTCTAATTCTAAGTTGTTTATGTCTGAAAGTACCTCAAATGAAGGAGAATGTACCTTAGAAATAATAATTTCAGATACAAGCAAAAAAACAACGAGGCAAAAAAACGGATCATGGAACTGTTTTGCTGTTGTTCAAATTTATTAGTACTGCCCCATCTGCAGCTCACTCTCTGATAAGGGGCTTCTTTTTTGAGTAGGAGCAGGAGGTAGCGATCCCTTTCTTGTTACCAGTGCTGTGCTACTAGTAAGTGTTTTTCACTGCTTCCAAAACTACTTAGATGTTCATAAGTAAGTCACTGTCCCTATGAGGATTATTGGATATGTTCTTAATTCTGTGGCATCATAAAAAATTAATTAAATGGTTACATGACAATTGAACACCGTTTCTCTGTCCTGAACTGGGTGATCTACACAAATGGAAAGAACAATTGCTTATGTCTCCTGGAAAAACTTATTTTTGTTGCTTTTTGGAAACTGTGTGCCACAAAATAAGGATGGACAGTTTGTTTCATGTTTCTTTAGTTACAAATTGTATATAAATGCTAAAGATCCACAGGGAAAGGAAATTCCAGATAGTTTCTAGGGATATTTTGAAAAATACTGGCCTAATTAGGAGCCTGACCAAAAGCAAAATGTAGCACTTTGCAAAGCAGTGATCATCACCTAAAATGGAGTTCTGATAGTTATGAGAAAAAAAAATTCCAGAAATAACTGAAAAGTTCTTAGGGCTTGTATATCCTTTTTACCCCCTCTTACTAGTCAAATTTCTTCCTGTGATTTTGGAGAATGAAAGGTTACTCTGTACCTGTAACAAGTCCTCTAAGAATCAAGCCTTTGACATATTGACAAGAAAGCTTCTTGGCATCCATAAAACTCTAATTTTTCACCAGTAAACAGACTATATTTCTCTTTGCTGAGAAATATTTATTACCACTGAAATCTACAAACCCCAGTCACTTTAACCAATGGGAGTAGATATATGCATCCCAGAGAAATGCTAATAGCAGGCAGGAATGTTTTAATTGCCATTAACAATGGATTAACATTAAAATCCTTTCTACCCATATTGGAGTCACTGCCATCTCTCTTATCATTATAATCTGACAGGATGTAAACCCTTTCTCTCACTTTCGTTTGGCTACTTAATCATCCAGTGAGAGCTCATCCCAATATATCTATAGCCCCTAGAGGGCTAATTATGGCATGAAATTCCTCTGGCACAGTGAAGGAGCTCTCTGAAATTCCTACCCACAAATACTTGCTCTCAGTTATGTTGCTCTCAGTTCTTGTTGCAGTCAAATAATTGTTGAAGGTATCAGAACGTGTTCCTGTCACCTGCATTGCCCACAAGCACTGTGGCATAACACACGTGAACACATTTGTTTTCCATCTAATCCAGGCAACCTGAATACAGCCTGAAATCAATTATCAGTCTGTGCTGTGCCAGCAAGAGGTCCAGGGCTAAATAAACCAATAGAATTCTGGGGCAGTGCTGCCTCACTATTCCTATTTCTTTTCTTTGCTCTTCATTTACAATATAGAGATTCACCATGAGTGAACAGGCAAGACCTAAAGACATTTTATACATACAGAAGGATGACCTTTATGAGGTGAAAAAAAATTAAGATACCAGTTCTCTCTATATTTATGGAGTGTCTTCAAATATTTCCCACAGACTTTCCAGAGAGACTGGCCTGCTAAACTCTTTACTATGTTCAAGTAAAATTAAGATTTGCCTGCTTTCTCTTGACAAAAGTAGAAACCAAAATTTTAGTCAACAACGAAGCATACAAGAAGTTTTTGTTATCTGGTATTTGTCCAATTGTCATTTTTTGGGCCTATAAATAGACAATCAAATGTTGCAAAGGATAAAAATATGTTAACGGAGCTCAAGTTAATGCAACAGCAAAGCTTAGAGAGCACTATACAATGGCTGATATATTTTTGCTTCCCATCTTTTCCTGTTCCATTTTTCATTCTACAGAAAGAGAATGGAATTTTCCTTTCCACTCACAAATCCTCTCCTTCATCTACCAAAACTGGGTATCATAAAATACTATTGAAAATTGCTTCTGCTGAGAAAAACAAAAACAAAACCAAACTAAACTCTGCTTTGTCTCTGAAGCATCTCATTGTAATATCCCTTAATATGTCAGCAGTCACCCACACATTCATCCAGAACTGAGCTCTCTAAGCTTGCCCTATTTTTCAGTTTTCATTTCACAACTTATAGCTGCAATCTCTAATGGCCCGAAGTTTTCAGCAGACACCACTAGTTTAACCTACCTTCATCTTTGACATTAAACGATTTCTTTCTTCAAGACTCTTATGAGAACACATAGTCGTGGATGAAGGTTCTTGAAATAGTTATGCTGGAGTAGTCAGCTAATCCAACTAGTCAGCGTGAAAATTCCCCCCAAAATTCCATATAGATGCCATGCAGTTTTTACTGTTTCACCTGGAATATCCCTGAGCTATTTCTTCCTCTATAATGATACCTCTAGTCTTCCCAGCTGCTATTTCACTATCAAGGGAAGAATTATATAGTTTTCCATAATTCTATCTAAAGTTCAATTTCATTTTTGCAAAGATCAGATGTGATCCAGCAATTTTAAGAGAAAACTTGCATATGTGCTTGCATACATATTGTACCCATGCTCGTGTACACCCAGTTAAAAGACATTTCCTTATAGTCCAAATAGTTATTGCTCAAAAAGTCTGTAGCTGTGTGGCATCACACAGCACTTATATGATTCATCAGCTTGTGACTCTCTGGATTTTTAGCTTGTAAGATTTAGATCACTCATGAAAACAGTTATTTAACCATCCATAGGAAATAACAAATTTTATGCAGAAAAGCAGCTCTATTTTTGGATGTAACAGATTACAGGTAGAATCCAATAACACAAAATAATGAAAACCTTTCTTTAGGCAGTCCCTGTCTCTGTGCACTGTTCCTGGCTTGCCTGTGCTTAGGAAGAGTGCAAGTTCCCAGGTACTTCTGCAGTAACATGGAAGGGCTCAGACCAGAGGCATTTCAGGTTTTTTGCAGGTGCTTTCTCCTCATTTGTGTTGTTGATGATATTCCCACTAGTGCATAGGTCTGTTTATTTACTTTCTTAACCTGTTTTACTACTTGTTTCCAGTTGTAAGATCTCCCTATCCCCAGATCCTGAGGTTGATTAGGCTCTGTAGAGTGCTCTTTAACTCCATCTTTCATTTGGCCTAACTTGTTAAATGATTCAATTTATTCAATGTATCAAGGGAAAGGAAGGATCCTGTGTGGCCTGGATTGAAGTCCTTTCCACACATGATACTTTTCTCATGTTACTTACAAGATGACCAGTTTTTCTCCAGTATTGCATGTAATGAATTTTTTACAGTCCTTGGGTTTGTAAATGGGGAATTCACTACCAATCCATTTAATTTTCTCCAAGTCAGAGTACATGATTCGTAGACGAGAAAGAGGTAAATCAAGTGCATTGCTTCAGAATCATGATGTTAATTCCTTTTATAAATTAGGTATTATGATTATATGAGGTACAGTATCATTTGCTTGGAAAAAATCAATGATGCCTTGAACTTTACTATTCTATAGCTAAGTTTATCTTAAACTCTTTACAAAATCATAACGATGATTAGCAACACAAAGAACTTCTGATTGATGTATACTTCTATTATAGAAGGAAATTGCTATGGGGTTGATTAAGGTTTGAAGTAAGGAAACAGATTCGGTGTGATCTCAACCTCTTGACATATTCTGAACCATTTTTGGAAAAATATGTTTTCCTTCTAGAGTTATGTCTCAAGTGAACCTCTTCACATCATGGCAAATAAGACATGGTTTTCAGCTGCACAGAAATAAACCCGAAAGATTTCAGTAAGGATTCTACCTCTCCATGCCCTCCTGAGTAGTGTTATCAAATTTGTGCTTTCACATATCCCATCTCCGGCAAAGGTGCTCTGTATTCTCGTCCCTCCTGAAGACTTTATTCAAGTGCTAATGTGGAGGCATACACAGAAACCTCCCATTGCATGTGAACAGTTGCGTCATGTCTAGGCAGTATACACTCCCAGATGGTTGTATCAGCTCCTGTATCTATGGATTAACAAATGTCTGAGATGAGGCAGAGAGCTGGCCCTCTGAGAAGTGTAACGGAACACATCATGAGACAGCCTTTGAGTTGGAGCATCGAGGATTTTGTTGCTGACTGTTACATGGGCAGGCAGTTTCTCTAAAGGTTTACATCCAGAAATCTTGAACTTAAATTACTTTAACAATGCTTTCAAGTTTCAGGTTTTTGGAGCTGTGCTACATGGCAATATATTCCAGTGCTCATGGACACAGTATTGGTTTTCTCTTTGTACTGGACAGGAGCAATATAGGTGAGTTCCACCAGAAAAGATGGGTGACTTTCTGTGGATGCCTTGCACAGACTTCAATCAAAAGTGAGCTGCCAGTTTTCAGAAGGATGAACTCTAATTTCTGGAGTACATTAGTTTCGTTCAAAGATGGGATGCAGAAATAATCAAGAGCATTATACTTAAAAAATAGCTATTTTTTCTATGTAATATCTAACATTCATGCTTTGCTCTTAGTGCTGAAAATTCTGTTCCAGTAATCATCTGGTAATCCAGACGGAATATTTTGTGGTGAAAATGTATTTTTTAGAACAGCAAAACTCCAATATAGAATTGATATTTATTCTCAGAATGTCACCTTTGAAAGACAGGAGATAAAAGATCTGTGGAATATGCTTAAACTGGAAGAAGTTTCTCTGCTGAAGTTTCAGAAGTTTCAGAAACTCTGCTATCATACTGAAATACAGCTTACTTTAGTAACAGCTTGCAATGGGAACACAGCCATGACTGTAGCGCTGTGTCATGCCATGGGACTCAAAGGACCTTATACCAGCAAGAACTGTTCCAAGAGTGCATATTCAAGCCCTTTTCAGTTCTAAGTAGTGACAGGCCTGAAATACGTCCCTAGATACGGATCTGACCCAAAGTGCTCCCCTTTACTTGGTTGGACTAAAAATCAGTTGTTAAGGCCAATACTTCTCTGCTGTTATGAACAGAGTTTGCTGCTGATTGATAGACTGTTTCCAGAGGTGGAATTGGTGTCCTAGCCTGTGTGGATAGACCTGAGATGTCTCCAGTTGTTATAGGTAGGTGTGGGGTTTTGTTTAACATTTTGCACAAAGCAACATAGTTAAGCTGTAGTTCAAACCTATGCAGTGAACTTCACACGCATGAAACTTGCAAATGTGTGTAGTTGGGAGGAAGATTAATTCAGCTTTAAGGGAAGCTGACTGGTTAAAGAACCCTTTAAGTTCTAGTATCTTTTGAAAAATAAATTTCAGGAAATGGAAACTTTTTTGCATAATCAGTAGGAACTCGTGACGCAAGTGCAGGCAGTGAGGTGCTGTGTTCCATTAAGCTTGCTTTCTTTAGGAAGTAGTAAGTTTATAATTGAAAAGTCAGCTTTGTTTCAAAAACTCTGGTGTGTACTGTGACCATGCCAATTTGTGTTTGTTTGTTTGTTTGTTTGTTTCCTCCCTTTGATTCTTTACTAAGTTTGTCTTTAGAAATTGTGTATAATGTTGTTAGATGCAGATCTCGTGCGAGAGCACGGTGTAAGGGAAAAAGAGGGGAGTGAAATAGGGGCCACTTTGGTGTCCTGCTACTGTCTGGGCATAGTTACTGTTTGTAATCAGAGTAGCTCCCCTGGTGCAGTCTATGGCTGGTTGTCAAAAGGCTGCCACAGCTCACAGTGCTGTTCTGTCCTCAGTCACCTCCTCGGCATCTCCGGCTGGAGCTCACTGAAGAGCAAACAGGAATGCTGTTTAGGACTCTTGTGTGACCTTGGAGTAGCACCAAAGTCTTGGAGCATTGGGTAGGTACCTTTTCTTGGGTTTATAGCAATTTTGTACGTCTTTGGTTAGGTTCTAGTCAGTGTTGGTTGTTGCTAATGGTCCCCAGCTCCTTCAAAGTGTCAGTCTATCAAGAAAAATAATGTAATGTAGAAAATTATTGGTCTACCTCTGTGAATCAGAAGGTAGTGTAGAGAAATGGTCCCCAAGTGTACAACTGGTTTCAAGTGGCTCAGCTGCTTCTCTGCATTTGAGTGACAGTGGCATTAAGGCAGCACAGAATCCCAACTATTCATCTTTTCTGGGTAGAGCAGCTGTCTTTCAATAACAGCTAGAGGAATGCAGCTCTCCTCTATGACACTGATGTAAGGCAAGCTAAGATAGGAATGATAATAGGTTCATGCATAGAGGATTACATTATTTTCTTTACCTAGACAACTGACTAAGGTAAGAGGTAAATATTTGTTTACCATCTAAAGATGTTATTTATACCATTTAAGTAAAATCAAAGTTTTAAAAAATAGTAGATAAAATCTGATTTTACCCCATTTGTATATTTATACAAACATACATAAATACATAAATGTTCCAGATAAGTAATGCAAAACAAAATAATTTTAATAAAATAATTGCATTTCAGTTTATTAATACTAAGACTATATGAGCTAAGAATAATGGTTAATCAAATCCTAAAGCTTTTCCCTTTATCCCTACTCCATCTTTTCCCTTCTACCCCCATCTTCCTTACCCACAGTTTATGGAATTAAGTTGTGTATATATCCTTCAGGAAAACTAAAGGTTAAGTTTTTGTTTAGGATGGAAGTGTTAGCCCCTGAGAAGAAAACACATGAACAGAATGAAGATTTTCAACAGTATCATCAGAAGCCTGCACGCTGCAAGAAAATGCTTAGGAATTGCTGCTTGATAAAGCGAATTTTTGCCTGGAAAAGTTTGAGCTCTAAAGGTACCTTTCCTATTGAAATTTTTAGTGTAGGAGAAATTATTGTCTTTCCAAGAATTCTGAATTTTTGATACAATGGTATTACTGAATTTAGCATCAGTCAAGTTACAGGTACAAAAAGTCTCTGCTGTCTTGAGTCTATTGTGCAAAGAGATTAAAAATGGTAAAGCTTTGATTGAGGTGCTGTATCATAATGTGATAAAAATAATTGTACTGCATGAGCATTCATTTTGCAGCACATAAAAAACATGGTCTGCAGAAAAAAAAATTCTTCAGTCAGAAGATAAATGAGTAAATGTAAAATCCCAGCAATTAGATGTATCAATTTATCAGGGCCCAACCCAAAAATCTGTTTTGATGAGTAAAACCTCCTTTGATCGCTGTCAGAGTTTATTTGCATGGAAATTACATGATCAATCCCTTTGTCTTTGAGGAAATGGAGAGAGGTAACATTCTGCCACGTTTATACATAATGATGCTATGTACTGTATTTATTAATAAATACTGAAAGAAATGCTTCTTTTTCAATTAGAAGTTGGCTCTGAAATATCTCACCATTGAAAGTCGAACTCTTTCATGAATAATAAATTAAACAGCAACCATCCTGAAGTGATGGTTAGTCTGCCTCACATTATTTTCCTCTGGAACATACAAACAGTTAAGAATAGCACAGATTCCTCTTTTTACCATCGTATTTGTACTGTGCAACATTAAGTGAAAACAAAAGAAAAAAACATTGCCCAAACAACTCTTTTGGATTTTAGCAGCATTCTTCATTCCCTTGCATGCAGTTTATTACAGCAAAAAACTCCTGTGTCCTCAATATATAAAATTGTGTCAAACAGAATGAAAAAAATGCATGACATTGTTTTATCATGAAGAGCTAAGTCACCATAACCTGAATGTTATGAACTTAATATACACATTTACTTTAAAGGCTATACTCTAGTAGCTTAGTTTCAAATTTAGAAACAATGAGCTGGTTAAATACAACCTACCTTTGGTTTTAAACTGTCCTGATCCCTGCATTATCCAAGTAAACAAGTGTTTCATATGCCTTTTCATCTAAGCATAAACATTCAGCTATTCTTGACCACTCATTTTTAAAGCTTTAAGGTAATAATTTCAACACATGGCTGCTTTAATCACATGCATATTATGATTTGCTAAGTACATGTTTGATTTCTGATTATTGTATCAGGTTGTAATTATAATTCTCTGCACTTTCCTTTCTTTTTTTGCCTTGTAACTGGAGCTAATGAAGCAAAAATAAATTTTCTTTAACCTTTTCAGAACACTCATCCTTTTGGTTGTAGGAATTTATTTTTTTTTCATTTGGTTATTTATCATCAGTCTCAGTAGGTTGAAGCAATCACCTCTCTAGAAATGGTGTGTGGATTTAAAGCAAATTACACTGAATTTAATAGGTCTGATTCTGCAGTACCTGTAAACTGGCTAATAATTTGCACCTCCGTAAAGGGTCTTGGAACAGTCAATAGGTGATGATTTAATTAAGCATTTATTTTGTTTTGGTAAAGTGAATTAACAGAGAGGTGAATTATTGTAAAATCAGGCTCAATTAAGTTACCCTGGATTATTCCAACAGAGACAAAATCAGAATCTGACAATTTAACTCAAAATGAAGCTAATAATTTTTCTTTATGTAGTATCAAATGACAGAAAGCACATTCCCATAGGGATACCTTCACAAGAACATTTGAATATTTATTAGGATCAGAAAGACTGACATCCTGAGGTACTTTAATCAGTACTGTTCTGATGCCCAAGGTGACCTCACTGGCCAGGTAGGTTTTGTTAGACTGCAGTGCTATAGCCTCTGACATCTGTGGCCAAGTTGTGTATGGTGTGTCCCACGGAGCTGCTGAGCCACAGCTGGGCAAGGTTACACACACAGAAACAAGTGGGGAGTTTCTGAAAGCTCCTGTGCTCAACCAGGGAGATGCTCATCCATTTTCTGTAATAAGCTAAGTCAGCAAGAGGTCTGCTGTAACTTAACCCTCTTCCTAGTGCTCATGGAGCACTGCAGTAGTTAAGAGCACCTGACTACAGTTTCTTGGCCAATACCTACTGTTTTCAGTTGGAAGAATGAAGGTGGGCTTACAAATCATATAGCAGTGGCTCATTCCCACTTAGGTATTCCTTTACACAAATCAGATTCCCTCACTGGTTGTCTTAAGCTAACTTTCATAATGAAGTGGTATAAAAAAAAGTCATTAGGCAGTTGAGGCTTGCAGTTTAGTACTTAAAAAACAACTGAAATATTTTTGTTCATATTTCTAAAAAATCATGGCTACTGTAAATACCAAATTATTTGATAATTCATTGCCCTTGTCACAGTTTGTAGCTGAGAATCCTCATCTTTCTTTTAAACCAAATATTATTTCTCCCCTACAATATTTTTTCATATTTTAGTTTATTTGTATGATCTTGAAACTTAATTTGTCAACATGCTGTTTTAACTTCATAGAATTAGTTACACTTTCAGAGACAATTTCCATTTATGAATTTGGAGCAGGCAAATAAATATTTGATTTACTGCAATGTTCAGATGATTTAACTCTATTTCCAGAATGAATAATATTTGCTCTCACGATAAATATCTTAGAATATCTTGGCACTGGGGATGTCTTCCTTTTCTTCCTCTTTCAAAATCTAGAAATAATCTAGAATGTTATACCATAAATACCGGAAAGATAATTATACTCAACCCTTTTCAATGCAATATTTAAACAGCATGAATTCAATGCAGGAGTGATTGCTCAAAAGGATGATCAAGAGAATAACCCCCCCCCAAGCCTTATTGTATTTCAAAGAAGAGTAAATGGAATAACATGGTTGTCGATGGGAAACATTTCCATACTAAACCCACTATTTTAATCAATGCTCAAGGCAGTAATTTGACTAATTCCATCACATGGTAGTTTCAGAAAGCAGATATCTTGTAACTAAGGCCAGGAATGCACCAGTGAGAACTCGATACTGCAGTAATCTCAGAGCCCAAGTTTAAAGCATGTGTTGTAAAGTTTTTACTTTCGAATGTTTACTTTCAAATATGAGCAGCCCTGAAGTATCCCCTCCCTAAATTGACAGCTTCTTCAGTTAACTGAGGGTAGTTATGAGTCTTTCCCGATCATTCCATGCCATGAATATACATTTTGCTGCAGATTTTATAAAATGCAAATGAGAGACACCAAGAGGACAACAAGTTATCTGTCACAAAGATAAATTTGGAGGCATTGTACTGCTGAGTCTGCATTACATACTGCTAATAATATTATGGATTATCAATTGTTTATTTATAATTTTTCATATTGTTTGTGCTTCCTCACACCACATATTTGTGAGTTGAGATAGGAGTAATTTAGAAATAATTCCAAGCTGTCAATCATTGTGTGGGTTTTTTCATGTCAAATAATACATTTGAAAAAGTATATAGGAAAAAAATAACCCAAGTTATTTGAGAGCTAGTTAAAATTCTGCTCTGCCTAGGGTACTTTATACACTCTCAGACCTTGGATAACTCAAAAAAATCCTGCTGAAGATTGTTAGTACTGTTTTTGTAAATACAAACTGCTTGTGAACAGGTTTGTCTCCCATTTGCCTTTTCTTCTCCCATGCAAATAAGTTGAGCATTACTTTGAAATTTAGTCACATCTCATGGTCTCTCAAAGACTATGGAAAACTTTTCCTCCCAGTTGTTCAAAATTAACAAAAAAACTGTATTAATGTGGAAGGGGATCCTTTGGACTAAAGCATTTTTCCAATGTCTCTCAGCTTTACTTCCTGTGTGGCTGTTTGCACCTTTTCTGTTGAGCAGTGAAGCGACGAGGCCAAGGCAACCTGAAAGGTAGAAGGTAAAGCTAGCAGGATTACATACAGGGCTCATAATCCACTATCAAAGCCCTTCGCTGCCTTAACTAGAAACTAGAGTGACTCATGAGACAAGGGTTGTTTCCTAACCTGACTACTGAAGCAAAAACATCTTCTATTTTGTTTGCTTGTGCATGGAGTGATAGTTACTCAAGTCTGCCTGGTCCTAGTCACCCTTCCAGAAAGAATATGAAATAAATGGGGTGGATAAAAATGATAAAACCAACAACAAATAATAGATATTCACTGTTAGAAGTGCAATATATTCCTGAGTTCATTCTCTCATCCCAGTAGCTGCTCTTTATTAACAGTCTTCTCTTAAAAGATTGCCGATACACAGTTCAGATCTTAACTTTTCCATTAATGGAATTTTTATGGCCTGTCAGATGTGTCATTTTTTACTTCATGTCATGTCAAACTACATCACATAGTTTTGGTAGGATTTTTTTCCCCTCAGTTTTCTCACAGATGCTTTGAGCAAAGTTTGATTTCTGTTGAAATAGCAGATTTACATGAGAGGACTTCATAGAATTTTATATGGACACTAGGAAAAATTTGTCCTATGTGCCTGTAGAACTGCAGTTCATATGACTTTCCTATTTTGAGTCCGAAAGCAACTAAGAGAAGAAAAAAAGTGGGTGGAAGTGGAGGTAGGGAGAGAAGGAGAGATGGAGGAAGGGAGGAAGAGGTTACAGAGAGAGAGTCTGAGAACCATGTCCCTTTTCAGATCTCTTCTCCTTTCCATTCTAGATGATCAGCATGTGAATAATTAGATCATACCCTATGCAATCTTTCCTGAATGCTCAAAAAGGAGGCTTTGTAGTCTCTTACTGCATGTATTAATGACTGAAGACATTAACATATCTGAGATTTTATGCTCTGAAGGCAAACATAGAAATCCATTTAAAAATGGAACCTTTAATGGTTTTAATGTAATATAACAATTTTTACTTTTTAAAAAGTACAAGCAGAGAATTTTTCTTGGGAATTCAAAACAAGCAATGTTTAGCCCACTTCATATACTTGAAATATTTATTAAAATGTTTTACAGTATGATGATGATGCTCTAGGTGTACATGCTAAGTAAGTTCACTACTAGACCCAGGAAAAGTTACAGGATGAGAACTTTATTCACTTTGTGTCGTTGGATAATTTTTTTTCAGAGCAAATGAACATTGCTCACTATTGCTTTTGGTATTTCTTTGAATTTCAGTGAACTATTAGCACTGTTTTCTTGTTAAGTTCTAATAAGTCAAGGTTTTGTGTTGCCTTATACCTTCTGGCTCATTGTGTCAATGTTTCATTTATGTTATGAAAGTTTTACCTTCTGAACAAATATTGCCTACATTGTATAAACATATTTTTTCAAGTCACTGAACTGGATGGAAAATGTGGATATATTCCATTTAAGTGTAAAAGTGTTGTTAAGTGAATGTTTTTATTTATTTCAGATTTTTTCCTTGAAACTAATATAGGACTCTATTCTTAGCTAAATAGTTCTCCACATTAGAATAAAGATGTATTTGTATACATTTACTAGATATGTAAACATTTTTTAAAGAAAAATGCTAATAAAAGAAAAGAAAAAAGATGAGGCAATAATCTATTTTAAATAGTTTTTCTTTTGGTTTCCACTAAAGCCTATTCACCCATTATGATCTCAGACAAAGGAATTTGTATTAAGTTACCTGGCAAAAAGGGGCACCTTGTACTTTGTTCCCTTTTTGCCAAGCATTAACTCTGAAAGGCAAACCATGGCAATAAAATTAGAGGCTCTCCCTGGTGAATGTAATTTTCTTTTAAATTTGTAGCACAGAGTGATCTAATCTCAGTGAGACTTCTAATACCCTCTTCAGGGTAGCAGTAATAGTTAATGGCAAAAATTTACATGAAAGTGTATTATGTAGGAATTTTTGTTATGTTTCAGGTCATTAAAATGGGAATTGGAAAAAAATTGATTCTCACAACTTAGGCTCATTCCCGAGTGATTAATGTTTTCCAAAGGGCTTTTACTGTTTATTTGTGTACAGACTTGCTAAACTGAGTAGTGCACATAGCTAATGAAAATGTGAGGTTCTGACACACACTTTTGTTTGTATAAAATTTTGTTGCATCATTTTTGGCTTGAGGAAGTTTAACAATCACTCTCCTATATTTCTCATAAAAACCCTCCATGAACCTTATGAAGGGGACACAGTCATGACAAAAGACCTTGCTGCTTTATTCTGTACTTACACTTTGTTTAAACATTTCCAAATTTAAAAATAAAATGGCAAAACTCTTGCAATAACCACTAGTTTACAGTTTGGGGAGAATTCATACGTGCCTCTTCGGAGCCCTAGAAAGAGTTATTAGTGCCTACAAAAAAACCTGTTATCCATAACTAGGGTTTTAAAGATGCTTAGTGCAAAGATAGCATGTAGCAGAATGCAGATTATGAAGTCAGTTCTCCTTACAGTAAATGTGCTCATATTGTAAGGAGAATGATATTTCATGGAAATTAATTTTTCTTAGGGTCTGATATTCAAAGGATTAAATATGCTCCACAGTTAACCTCTGAAGAAATATGGCTCAGAAAGGTGTGGGTGCATCATTTTATGGAGTTTCTGCTTTATGCTTCTCTGGCTGTATAAACATTTCACGACAGGGTCTGTTTCTCCTTTTCTTTTGGAGGTTTGTTTCCTTCATGTCAGAATGGATTTTTTTGGTCTCCTGCAATTGCTATCTTTCTGATCTCGGCATTGCAGAGGGGCATGATGCTGGAAGATGAAGCATTAACTCATGGCAGATTGCTGTCTAAAAACTGCATTTGCAGAAGAGCGTGTTGAGCTCACACTGACCAGTGCTAGCACCAAGCAGTTGCATAAGCTTCCTAAAGAGATAGCGCACAATTTTAAACTAATTCTATAAAGAACTTCAAACAGACCCTTTTTATTAACTGTTCAGTTTTTTGATTAATCATTGCAAATGTATGTTTTACTTTCATATAAAAAGCATGAGGAACCAACAAGATGACTGGGACCTTTCCAGGAATGTCACTCTGGACTCTGCATAATGAAATTTTATTTTTCCGTTGAGATAATTAATTCTACTTATCAATGATCAATAAACAATCTTATTGTTCAATCAGTTTAAATTGTTAAAACACAATCCTAGCATCTTATTGAATTTGGCTGAAAATGGAAGGAATAGCTGATTAACTCATTTTTTAATCAGCTAGTTATATTAGAAATATAATTATTTCTCTAATTCTTCTTATTTCCACTAGAATTGGAGTTACTGCTTCAATATCATACAGATATTTGAAAATTATCCATCGCACTACAGTATAGAAATTATGTGCCCCTAACGTGAAAGCAAACTGTGAAGTTCTGACCTCTCCATTGGAAAATATGATGTTTAATTTTGTTTCCCCATATTTTCCTTCCTTTTTATGCAAAGGTCAATGTCCCATTTTTAAAAAGAAAAAAAAAAGAAAATTTACTGAAAAACCTGTTACTTAAATTCAAGTTCTATCAATCAAATGTTTGGAATACAATAAATGTAGAGGATCACTACTTTTGGACCTCCACTATATCCTTTATGAAAGGATGCTCCTATTAAGTCTCTGTGCTCACAGTATCTTTGATTTTTAATGTATCTGCCAACTGCTAATTTTTTATTTAAAAACATTTTATCAATCCAAAACTAATAGGCCAAGGAAATGTATTAGATTAAGTGGAAATATATATTCTATAAATTCATATTCTTGCCATGTTTAGAAAATGGAATCAATCTTTAAATATCTTGCCACTTTCCATCTAGGCATTTCTCCAGCAATTTAAATGACTAAATATATTGAGAGTATTCCAGATTAAATGGGAGCTCTTGAATGTCTTTTTATAAATGGTATGGCTCATAAAGAACTGAATTTGTTGTGGTAGTTAGCGATATCTGCATTTTGTTTACCGAAGTGTACTGGGTGTTAGTGCAGTAAAACACAACTGCATTTGCAAGCATCAGTCCCTGCAAAAAATCCTGTGAGCAGAAGGAACACTTCTACTGCAGATCAGGTAAGCTGACACAGAAGAAGCTTCTTTAACGTATGCAAAGGCAGCATTTTTTCTTTTTGATTTTTTTTTAAGGCATGCTGAAGTGTTATGACTGGATAACTTTTCACAAAAGATCAAAATAAAGGGAAAACCAGTATATCTCAGAAGTGAAAAGTTAGGGCAGAAGAAGGGAGGTAAAAACAGTAGGAAATGAGAAAATTACATGTTGCTTTGTTTGCTTTACCTCCCCTATTTAATTTACTGCTGCTCTCATCTTTCTGGAATGCTTGTTTCTATGGGAGTCTGCAGTGTGGTCCTGGTAATTCTGGCAGACAACACTTCTGATAGGGTAGATTTGCCCTCTTTTTGGCCCCAGAGGGGTAAGTGGGAGGACTTGGGGCTCTTCATTGCTGCAATAATGCCATCCTGCTGGGACCTCCCTGCTGTTCCTTCGAGTAGCATTATCTTCTTGGCAAGGAGATGTGTTCTCAGTTGTTTAATTTTCTTACTCATCCTTTCTGAGTGCAAGAAACTAATAAAAAGTCATTAAGGAGATGAAGTTCTAAATGTTTAGTGAGCACAATGACTATATTAGTCATATGTGGCAACACTGCAACTGAATTTTGCAGCTCACCTCAGCCAAATGCCAACAAACCTGTACTGTGGAGGAAGGCAGAAGGCACACTTGACTTCACATGTCACAGAAAATGGTGCTGGAAATACTGAGATACATACATGCTTTTTTTGTACTGTTCTCTGTAACCTCCACCTTTGAGGACAACCTCATTTCTTTGTTATATAGGCTGGGAAAAGGAGAATTATAATAGGTGAAAAAATTGAAACATTTTGATACCTATAACACTAAAAATGCTTTTTGAGTACATAATTTAATTTGTGTTAATTTCTGGTGTTGTGAGTGTAAAAGCAAGATACTTGAATGAGTTGAGGTCATCACTCTTGACGGTAAAGAAAACCTATTTAAAACCTATTTCTGACAATGCAAGAACTCAAGATCTAGGGCAATAGTAAGATGAAGCTGGTTTCATCACCTATTGCTGGCCTAAACAGATGCATATGTTAAGGTTGTCTTAAATGTAACAGCAAGAATGAACTAACACCAAGAATACATAGTATTTAAATCTGTCAATTCACATCACCAAGTTCCTCTGAATATAATTAGCATCACTACATCTCACCTCCTTGTTATAATTAATGTACATATATATTTAAAACCATAAAAAGACTACAGCTTTTGACTGTAGCATCTATCAGCTGAGCTGTTATAAATGCCTCTGTGTTTGTCTTTGCACGTGTTTGTGTTTATCTTTGCACATCCTTGTGTTTATCTTTGCTGGTTGAGAGGGGGTATTTTTTAATTTAAGACCCTTCAGCTGACAAGAGCTACCTTCCCAAGCTGTGATAGTTTGACTGCTTAAACTGAGTTCCTTTGTTCATACCACTTCTGATGCAACTGAGATGAAAAATGACCAAGGAGAAAAATCAAACTTAGTGGAGGAGGGGAAACATCACAGTATGTCCCTACAGTAACATAAAATTCGTTCTTGTGTTTTTGAATCTCAATATTATCTGTTGTGAGAAATAGTTAATAAACCCAGAAGTTAGTCCTTCTAATTTTCAATTATATGGGAATAACTTAATTATGTGCAGTAACTTATTGCAACTTCTTATCTGTTTCCTAGCTGTCAAATTTTTCTGATACCAAACCTCCCCTCCACTTTTTAGTAAACAAACAGTGCAATTCTTTAGTTGTTCACTGAACAAAAGTAGCTAACAAAAACAGGATGCAAAAAAGAAAAGAGGTCCATATGGTTAATTTACGTTGGAGTACCGGATTGCTTCTCCCACAGAGTTCCTATGTCATAGAATCACAGAATATGCTGAGTTGGAAGGGACCCATCAGGATCGTCGAGTCCAACTCCTGGCCCTGTGCAGGACACCCCGAGAATCACATGATGTGCCTGAGAGTGTTCAAACACTTCTTGAACTCAGACAGGCTTGGTGCTGTGACCATTTCCCTGGGGAGCCTGTTCCAGTGCCCAGCTACCCTCTTGGTGAAAAGCTTTGTCCTGATACCTCATCTAAAGCTCCCCTGATGTGATCTGAAAGGAGCCAGTTAAGACAAACTTTAGGTATTGCCACGGTGTGTTTCTTGTTTTCTGAGTGAATTGATTCGCAGAATACTGAGCACCTGCAGCATTACTAACTAGGCTTTGAACATATATGAGAGGCTGTGTATTAAGCATTGTGAAAATAAGCTTCCATGTGTTTCCTACCAAGTGCCCAAATTAGTCAATACCTTTGATCTTAATCTCGCTGTGCCTCTGTTCTGCATAAAGTAGGTATAATAATAACCTCTCATCTCACACAGATATTTTGAGTATAAATTTAGTAATGTTTGTGAAGCACTCAGACACTGTAGAGGTGAACATCAGAGAGAACTATATTTTCAGCTCAGATTTTCAATGATGTTTGGTAAGTAAATTATGGGGGCACCAAATTTGGAAAGTATGAAGTTTTGAATTTGGGAAATAGCTAATATCCATGAATTAAATTAACTTACCAAAAGAAACTCCTGTCAAACTATATCATTGTGTCATTGAAAGGTTACACCATAATGCATATGTAGAAAGGGGTTGAACTAATGCTGTTAGGATTTATGATCATGGTACAGTTCTATTGAGGTATACTTCCTATGTAATTAGTATATATACCAACATTTCTGATTGTGAAGGATTTATAATATAAAACTCAGATCTTGTCTTGAAGTTCTGCTTAAAAGTAGGGCTAATATGATTGATCAAAGCACCAAGCCCTAAGTTACAGAGTGTGAAAGGTGTGAGAGGTGCAGAAGGATGTACACCTTTCAGTTAATTGTGTGGTGTTAAATCTTGGCTTGCTGGAGTGAATGACAATTTTCCGTTGAGTTTCTTTGTAGCAGAAATTTCATTCAATTTGCTTTATGAAAATAACTCTATACTGAATAAGATACATAGTTATGTAGGAAAACAAAATATCATCCATCTGTTAGATTTGTAAAGTTACATTTTCACGTATGCGGTATTTGTTTAGGAGGAGCATTTGGGGGAAAAAGAGCTCCTTATTTCATTTTTTTCTAGAATTGTTTAGTGTCTCATTTTGAATGAGGTCCCAAAACCTCAATTATTTGACTGATAACCTCACTTTAGCTGTTTATTTACTTCATTTTATGTAATTCAAATTATAAAATATCCAAATCCTAAGAAAAGAACAGGAAGGTATAGAATTTGTATTACCAAGATAAAATCACAGAAATGAGAAAAAAAACAATATGAATTTATTTTTATAATTTAGTTAAGCTACAATTGATTCTATACTAAAACCTAATCAGTATACTATAATTGACGAGATATTTTTGGACCAATGTACCAGCTGGTATCACAGATGGTACAGATGGCATAAAGCTCTTTAATGGGACAAAGATAATGTGTTGGCACAAAGAGAGTTGAGTATATGAACATGTGATTTTTCTTTCCCATTATAAAGTGTCTAATCAGAGTAATTTTAATTGATACACAATTGATACATTTGTATTCCACAAATTGGGTAAATAGATGTCAACAGAACCACGGAATGGGTAAGGTCAGAAGGGACCACTGTGGTTCAACTGGTCCAACCTCTCTGATTGTACAGGGTCATCCCAGAGCACATTGCATAGGATTGCGTCCAGACAGTTCTTGAATATCTGTCTCTCCAGTGAGAGAGACTCCACAACCTCTCTGGGCAACCTTTTCCAGTGCACGGTCACTTGCGCAGTAAAGAAGGTCTCCCTCATATTCAGGTAGAACTTTGTGTGCCTGTTGTCTCTTGTCCTATTGCTCAGCACCACCAAGAAGAGCCTGGCTCCATCCTCGTGACACCCTTTCTTCAGATACTTCTAGACATTGATGAGGTCCCCTTTCAGTCGTCTCTTTCTGAGGCTGAACAGGCCCAGCTCCCTCAGCCTTTCCTTGTAGGAAGGATGCTACAGTCCCTTAATCATGTTCATGTTCATAGCCCTCCAGTGGACCTGCTCCAGGATCTCCACGTCTCTCATGTACTGAGGAACCCAGAACGGGACACAGCACTCCAGCTGCACCTCACTAGGGCTGAGTAGAGAGACAATCCCTCCACTGCTGTCAATGTTCTTCCTAATGCACCTCAGGATACCATTGGCCCCCTTGGCCACAAGGACACACTACTGGCTCAGGGACAGCTTGTTGTCCACCAGGAACCCCAGGTCAATCTCCAGAGTTGCTTTCCAGCAGGTTGGCCCCCAGCCTGTCCTGGTGCATGGGGTTATCCTTCTCCAGGTGGAGGATCCTGCACTTGCCTTTGTTGAATTTCAAATGGTTCTTCTCTGCCCATCTCTCCAACCTCTTGAGGTCCCTCTGAAGGGCTGCACAGCCCTCTGGTGTATCAGCCAGTCTTCCCAGCTTTGTATCATCAGTGAACTTGCTGAGGAGGCACCTGCCCCTTTATTCAAGTCACTGATGAATAAGTTAAATGATAATGATGAACAAGTTAAACAATACTGGGCCAAGTACTGAACGTTGTGGGACACCAAGGGCATCAAAATACTGTAAGAGTTCATAATTTCCTTTTTTTATAATTATTCCATATAAGGCAATCATTACTAGAGGAGAAAAATATCCACTAACGTTAGTAACATAATGAAAAATTTCCTCCTGTAATATTTTAGGATCATTATCATGCACTATTTTAGTAAATTAACTGGCAAAAGGACATAATAAAGCAATCATATTTGAATTAATTACCTAAGTTAAACGTATCAGAGCATTATGTTTTGGAAAAGTTCTGTGGCTCCACTTAATTTTTTTCTATTGTATAATACAAATATTCTTTCAAATATGCATCAACTTCTGCTGTGATGACATTTAAAATGCAGTAGTTCGTTTGGAACTATAAAAATATATTGAAAAGTGACAATTCAAGTTTATGGAGCTGTAATAGGTAGTTTTTTATGTGCAAGGATATATTATAATGTATGTAAGGTAAAATTCACTGAAAATATGTTTGTTTCCCTGAGACAATTTCTTTTTTCACTCGATCACCTTAGGAGCAACATGTTTTTAGAGAAATTGGGTTAAATGACAGAGCTGGATGTATATATGTTAGTTAGTTATCTGCCTGATCGTCACCATAGAGACATACAAGGAATCCAGGTGTTTTTCGGGACAGTGATATACTATGCAGAGATATCAAAGCTGAGCTAACTGCAGTGGGAAATAATATGCTAGTGCTTGTGCAGGACCTTCACTCTGCTAATTAGCTGACTAAGCAATGCTAACTATAGCAGGCATTATGCCATGTAAGCAGAGCTGTACTACTTCTGAGACACAGCTACTGCCTGTACACAGTGCTATTTTTGGGAACTGTGAACTTCTCACCGCTTATTCAGAGTGAACTGCATGCATCTAGCTCCCCCCTGGTGCATGGAGGAAAGAAGGCTGCTTTGAAAAGCAGAAAAACTTAAAAGAGACAAATGGCATTGAGTCTCCTGGAGGTATATGCAGACTCTCAAGGGTCATTGCTATGAGATCAGCCTCAGTGGCAGATCTGCCAGGCTCGCATTTGCTTGGTGAGTGTGAGCAACTTGATTTCTTTCCTGTCATCTCTAAAACTAGGTAGCTCCCCAGAATTGCATTCTTTTTATATAATTAGCATTGCTGAGACATTAGTAGGAACTTTGCTAGAGCCTGTGAGTAGAGATCTGCAAACAACCAGATACTAGTTCTGCTGGTTGATCCAAAACTACTGGGAAAGCATGGTTTGCGATTGAGAGAACTGCTTAATGCCCCCCAGAGATGTTTAACATCTTTGTCAGTGACATGAACAGTGGCACTGAGTGCACCCTCAGCAAGTTTGCCAATGACGCCAAGCTGTGTGGTGCAGTTGACATGCTGGAGGGAAGGGATGCCATCCAGAGGGACCTAGACAGGCTTGAGAGGTGGGCCTGTGTGATCCTCATGAGGTTCAACAAGGCCAAGTGCAAGGTCTGGAGAGGTTGTGGAGTCTCCGTCACTGGGGATATTCAAGAATGGATGCATTCCTGTGCAATGTGCTCTAGGATGACCCTACTTGAGCAGGGGGGTTGGGCCAGATGACCCATTGTGGTCCTTTCCAGCCTTAACCATTCTGTTGATTCTGTGATGCTGTCCTACACCTGGGTCAGGGCAATCCCAAGCAGAAGTACAGGCTGGAAGGAGAATGGATTTAGAGCAGCCCTGAGGAGGACTTGGGGGTGTTGGTTGACAAGAAACTCAACATAGCCTGGCAATGTGTGCTCACAGCCCAGAAAGCAAACTGTGTCCTCGGCTGCATCAACAACAGCATGGCCAGAATGTCGAGGGAGGTGATTCTGCCCCTCTGCTTCCCTGGAATGAGACCCCACCTGGAGTACTGCCTCCAGCACTGGAGACCCCAACAAAAAAAGACATGGACCTGTTGGAACAAGTCTAGAAGAGGGTCACAAAGATTATGACGGGACTGGAGCACCTCTGCTATGAAGACAGGCAGAGAGAGTTGAGGCTGTTAAGCCTGGAGAAGACTCCAGGGACACCTTATAGCAGCTGCCAAGTACCTAAAGGGTGCTACAAGAAAGCTGAAGGGGGACCTTTTACAAGGGCATGTAGCAATAGGACAAGGGGTAATGGCTTTAACCTGAGTGTAGGTTTAAATGAGAAATAAGGAAGAAATTTTTTTATGATGAGTGTGATGAGACACTGGAACAGGTTGCCCAGAGAAGTTGTGGACTCCCCATCCCTGGAAGTGTTCAAGGCCAGTGTTAAAGTGTTTAAAGCTCCTGGATGGGGCCTTGAGCAACCTGATCTCATGGCTGGCAGGGGGTTTGAAACTACATGATCTTTAAGGTCCTTCCCACCCAAACCATTTTATGAAAATTGGTTTTTAATATTTGAACTTCTAGGAAAATTGATATTTGGTGCAAAACATGAGTTAAAAAGGCAAGAGCTTTAAACAGAGTTACTTGGATTTGTTCCTATACAATGAGAAGATTTGACTGATGGGAACATAGAGCCACAAAATCTTTCAGTTGAACCAAATAATAATTTTTCGTGGAAAATGTTCTGGATAATTTTTTTTCCCCCTGCTATGTGAGTCAGTTTCCCTAACAGAGGAAAATGTTCTTAGAAGCTGTTTTGGAGAAGTTGTAATGAGTAGGTGGTGGGAGTACCAAAACTGCAACTATTCAGGGTAAGGCATGCTTAGGAGATATAATTAAAAGTATTTCTGCTTCATGCTGAAGTCTACCATGATGTTAATGCTTACCTTAATGAATTAGATACACACTGCTTTTTCCATACCTTTTTTTTACTGAGTTGTAGTTCATTTATCATCTTCAGAAAACCCTGGCATGTTTTTCTTCTGGTCAGCAAATTTGGGAAGAAATTAATGGATGCAAATTTGATTAATAACTTATTTACTCTGCTTTTCTTTTTACAGTAGCACCACCACAGCACATATATTCAAAGCGCCATAAAATCAGCAAGTCGTAGTTTACACAATATATAAAGAAAGTTATTTGCTTTGGAAAAAAATATTCTGCAAACTAAAAAGAAGTAAGAAATATTCAGATAGGGCCTTTTGGCCTACAACAGCTCTCAAGTTGTGACAAGAGGTCCCACCATCTCGAAAACTCTTATTTGGTTCAAACTCCCTGTCTTTAGTGATGACAATAAGTGGTGGCCCCTGTGGCTCCAGTGTCATCATCTCCCACAGAAAACTATCTGCTTATCTCTTACCAACAGCTTAAGATGATAAATGGAGTTTTTATGGAAATTTTGAACATGCTAGTTCTGAACAAGGTCTGAACTGGTCTCCTGTTTGGTAAAGGAGAGTCTTTTCAACTCTGAAAATGTAGTAAGAATTGTCCCTCTGAAGTATTCACCTTCAGGAATATCAACTTTTTCTCACCGTTTGAAGCTGAGTCATTATGTATTTTCCAGATGAGAAATGAGTACATAGAGTTTTTAGGAGACACTCTTGTTTAAGCGTTTTTTGGTCTTGGTAATAAATTCCACCTTGCATCGTTCATGAAGTGACTGATTTAAGAATCCATCAGATGTTCCACCAGGTTTTACTTTTCAGAGCTCTTCATGGACTAACATAAACTTATGCAGAGATAACAGATTCTGTAACATCCTGTATATCTTGGCATCATATTATTGAGAATCTTCTGCTATCTTGTTTCAGAAAAGGATAAAGACAAAAGTAGGCATGGCTAATAAATGAAAAGACCCACTGTATTTTTAAATGTAAGAGGTGACACCATTCCTGGTATCAAAAGGAAAGGTAGCCTAAATATCCCAAATAATTGTAGTTATGTCATATGAAAGAGAAGAAAAAGAGGAACTTCCCCTCCCCCCCCCCCCCCCCTCCTCTTCCAACCACACCACTATAT
>VXAY01006086.1:269772-287436 GCA_013399855.1 Oxyruncus cristatus
CCCCCCCTGCTTCTGGAAGCATCATCAATTATTCAGAATAAGCTACACTGAGTAGTGTAGGGGTGTAGGGTGAGGGGTACTCAGACTATAACTACCGAATACAAGCTTCTTTTATTTCTCTTCAGGGAAATGGAAAGAAGACTAGAAAAGGGACAGGGATGACTACTCCTAGTTGACTTCTGTTGTGCCATTTGAGGTCTCATTAGCATGAAGAGGATTGGACTTCTATGATTGATGTTGGTCCTAATAAAGGGAAAGTAATTTTATTTCCTTTGAGTCCTTTTTTAATTGTGGCTGCCTTAAGACTTCAGTAGCTTGAATTTTGCTTGTTTATCAACTGAAACTCAGCATAAATATTAAAATAATCAAGTATATCTTTTACTTCATTCCCTTGGCTTTTTTACATCAATTACTCTAGAAAAATGACCCAAGAAAAATGTCCATTGGGGAACTTTTCTACTTTAGAACTGAAATTATGTAATACCTACAAAAATGCTATCTTTAGATTGATACAAAGGGAGAGGTCAAGCTATGTTCAAAGGCTTATTATTCTTCTCTTTATCAACAATAGATACCAAACATTCTGTTCCTCCAAACCAAAAGCTTTATTTTAATTCCTTTTATCTAGCTGGAGAAAGGTTAAAGGGAAAGATTAAGGCATAAAGATTTGTAAGAATTACGAGATTCTCTAAAGCATTTCCAAAGAAGCTTTATTTTTGGCTCAGCTGCATGATAACACAACTCAACTTTTGTTCTGCTTTTATCTGAGCTATTTATACTTTGCAATTCACTGTGGACAGTGCCTGAGGTTATTATTATTTTCCCTCATGGGTTTGTTTGTTTGGTGATGGGTTTTTTTGAAACGTCATTTGAGAATATTATTCAAACATTTTTTTTGTGCTTGGGCTGTTTTAAAAAGCCCTCTTTGCTTTCTCATTTATGTTAAGTGACAGTAATGTGAGTTTAATTCGGCAGAAGAAAAACTCTATCATACCAACCCAGAAAAGCAGTCTGTATCATACCAACCCAGTCTTGCAGCCTGAAGGAATGATACTTGGCCTCTATTTCTCTTTTTGAAATGAAGTAAGGGAACATGACAGGTGGTAACAAAAAAGATACCACCACAAACTTCCTCCCTGAAACAGTTCCTATAAAAACGCAGCAGAAACATGTCCAGTGAAAATGGTTAGCAGTGTGGGAAACTTCCCAGGGAATTCTGACACTATCAAATAGCCCTTCTACAACCGAGGATTGCTAAGAGAAACTAGAAACTGGTAGAAACCAGATGCTGAATGGTTCAGACCTGTGTTGAATGTTTCTAATTACTCCTTCTTTAGAGAGTTTAACTTTGCCACCAGTAGAAATCGTTCCATTAACTTCAGTGGTTATTAGATCAATACAAGGTCAAGAAGAAAATCTATGTTTTGGAAGGAAACAGATTAAGCACTGAAAAAAGACATATTTTACTTTGTGCACCTTTTTTTTTTTAATATAAGACTGTTTTGTGCATTGAATTTTCTCATTGTTTTTTAGTTTTGTTTTTCTACAAGCCATAATTAAACCATGGAATTCCTTGCTGCAGGACAGAATTGGGACCAAGGTTTTGGTCTGCTGCTAGCTTAAACCATATTTGAATCCAGGTGGAAAGGCTGAGAGGCTGTATGTGTTGTGGCACACCAGTACTATTCATGCCCTGTAGCATAGATCATGGAAGAGGCACCAGCTTGGACCCTGGGGCAAGGTAGAACATCAGAAAAGTGTTAAGAACTGTCAGATGATTTGGTGGGTTACTTGAGAAGGAGCAGCCTTTCAGGAGATGAAGTTATTCAATCAATGATTTGGGTTTGTTTTCTTTTTTTTTTTCCCTATGAATTTATTATTCTCTTATGTGCATTTAATGACAGTCTGATGCTGACTTGAGAACAACAAGTCAGTTGTCTTTCACAGTGTAGTGAGAAAGACTATCCCTTTGGGGGAACAATCCACGTATTTAACTGCTTTGCAACTCTGATTTCCTATTGACTTTTTTTCTTGGATTGCTTGTGGTTTAAGTAGAAGTTTCTCTGCTTTAATTTGAAACATATGTAAGCCATGCTGTTACCTAATGTACCTGTTATATCCTTCTTTCCCATTTCCTTGACATAAATTATACTTAGCCAGTTCATTCCAAACTGTTTATCTTCACTGAGCTAAAATCTACAGGGCAGCATTTGGGTGTGAGTTAGAGACAACTTTTCTAGAAATGATGTTATGTTAAGAAATAACTTACACAAAAACAGTCAAGCAAAGGAAATAAAAAGTCACTCAGTCCTTTTTCCTTTGTTTTCCCTGTCATGCATCTTATATAATTTGTTTTGTTTTTACCCTTGCCATGTGACTCCATGACACTAATAAATTTCCGTAAGAAGTACCACCATATAGCCTTAGCACTGCTCTTTCACTATCATAGGGTTTTGAGTGTTCTTGCTGGTACAGTAAAGTATGATGATGCTAGAGGTAGAAATATTGATTTATATTTTTCATAGTTTTTTTGTATTACTCATTTTCCTTTAATATATATAGTATTATATTTAGGAATGTGATTAAACCCAACATGTTTCAGTTATTCAGATTTAAGCCTGGTAAGAATCAAATTGATTTAACTTGTTTCTACTCATACAAAAAGCATAATCATATTTCAGAGGCATCATCAATTATGTATACAGTTGTAAGCAATATGAAAATAGAGGAGCCTTGGGTTTTTTTGTTTTGTTTTTGGTTTTTTTTTGTTTTGTTTTTTTTTGTTTGTTTGTTTTTGTTTTTCCCAGCCTTATTTTCAGCTTTTTATAGTTTCAGTAGCTGGACTGCATCCAGCTGCACCACCTAATGCAGCTTATAAAATACACAGAACTGAGCAAGTATGGTGTAGACTCATATAGGTGCAGGCACTGAAGAAAATGATCCATTTTGGGGGCCGTAGGAAGCACACTGAAGGATGGGGCCACAGCCTCACGACATGGGGGTGTTGTAGGAATTTGGTATAAACATCACTGACAATGTATCAGGCAGGAATATTAACATCAACAGCAGCTTCTCTAACATGCAAAATACTAATTGTAACCATCAAACTGGATAGAAAAGTTCTGCAGGTAGGCCACTTTGCAGAAAGAGTAAGATAATACATCCCATCCACGTCCCAACCAAGCAGTGTTTTACAGCTGCAGCCAAGGGAGGGTAACAGGGATCAGGTGTGCCTGGTGGACAAGCCTTTCAACAGAAGTGATTTCACCTGAACTTTGCTTAGCTATGTGTGGATAGGAGGATTTCTGATTGGGCTTTGTGGCTGAATGATCCTGGGGGAAAGTTGTGACTTGAGGGTTCTGATAAAAAGTGAAATGACGTGAGTATTATCTAAAAGCAATGTATTTCAACTGCCCTAGGAATCTAGAGGAGAATTTGAGGCAAATGAAAAGTGGCAGTCTCACCTTTGAGGGCCTTAATAGACTTGTGGAAGCAGCCTTACAAGTAGTGCTGTGGAAAGAGGATTTAAAGATAGAGCTGTCACGATTTTTTAGAAGCATCTGCTACAAAATAACTATAGAGCATATAAAAGCTGTGTGACTCAGCCAGAAACAAGGTGAAAGGCTGTTTTGAGTGAATGATCTGAGAAACGTTTTCTTCAAGGCATTTATAAGTGTTTTAACAGATAAGAACAGAGTGAAAGGATGTGATTGAAGCAGGTAAGTCTTTGCTACAGTAATCTATGCAGTTAAAAGGATTAAGTGTTCCTCTTTTTAGTGCACAGAGATCACGTTTAAATTTTATTTAAAAGGGTACTCTCCGGTTGCAGTTTATACCGATTTCAACAGACTGGAAGCTGATCTGTGTTGAGCTATCACCACCTAGTGGTAGTCGGGAAACGGTAAAAATGACGAAACTATGGAGATTCAAGTGTTTCAGTTAGCTGCTGGGCTTTTGTTGGGTGTTCTGTAACACATAGGAACAACAAGACTGGTGAACTTTAGTAGAAAAAAACCCAATAAACGTAGTACTCCTTTTCCAGCTTAATTTTTTGTGGATCTCTGTATTGTATGATAGCTTGTTAAGGAGAAGTTATTTAACTTCTCTCTTAAAAGTATTTCTTGTAGATGTAACTAGCTAGGACGCCACTTTTCTATTGTTGCCTGTTTGTTGATTGACTGTAAATTGATGATTGATGTTTAAAAGAAGGTGATGTTTCTTCTACCTGTGATGAAAAGTTTGTTTTTTAAGTGCAGGTATCTACATTTTTATATCTACTCTGTGCTGAATTGATTAAATATATATATTTTGATGTATATATGTTTGATACACTGTTTAAAAAATGCTTTCACTGTTTAATAAAAATCACTTTCAGTAGTGTAGACAGTAAGGAATGTGTTACATAATGACCAGAGGTAGGCTGGTGGTGGAGTCCTTCTTGACACCTTCTTGACACCTTCTTGAACGTGTGTGTTATGCCTGCATCTGTTTCTATACCTTCTTGAGCAACCAATATAAATTCTCCCCTCCTTTACCCCCACCCCAGTGCAGCTGGGAGGGAGACTGTGGCCTGTGGCTCACACCTCCATTAAGCCAACTATGGGGGCTTGGCTTTTTTCCCTTCTCAAATGTGTACAGTCATCCTCTTTAAAGCTGTCTAATATTGTAATTTTCATTATTTCTTCCTTGAGATAACAGCAGGGGAGAGGGTGAAAAAGGAAGATCTGTCTAAAAGAACGGAGCTTGTCTAGCCTAGAGCAGCTGAGCTGTGGGGGGAGAGAGAATGTGGCGCTGCCTCTGAACGTCTTGTAAGGGTAGTGAGGGAAAAGCTATTGAGCTGAAGAGCAAAATAACCCAAGAATAATCCAGTTGTCAATAAATCCAGGTTTTTGATCATTAAAGAGACAAGTGCCTTAAGTGGGCGTCTAGTGATAGGGAAAGAAGGATGATTACTTCAGAGGTAGAGTTTGGTATCCTCATGAAAGAAACTGAACAAGGTAGTAGTTAGGTGCTAGGGTCAGAGATCCTGGGAAGTCTTCTCTGAACATGAACCCCCCTGAAACATGGACACAATATAGTTGCTTTCTGAAAATTTTTGAGCATATGTTCATCCATTATTTTTTGTACCTTTCTACGCAGTAGAATTGCTATCTCAGAATCTTCATATATATCACTGATAGCTTTCATGTCTTTGATTTGTGTCTTCACAGTTTAGAGAAAATTAGCATGCTTCACAGCCATGTTGACGTGTTGTTGAGCCAGAAGCCATTATGTCTACATAGCTTTATACTGAGCCCTACTGAGATATGTGAGCTATTGGGTATCTCACAACGCATTGCCCCAAGCCGAGCCAACATGCCTGAAAAAATAAGCAAGATAAAAAATGCCTTCCACTTCATGCTCAGAAGTGGCCTCTTTTAGCCCTGTCATAGTGAACTCATCAAACCAAAAGTGTAGAACTGATTGACAATTTTTCTGTGTTTATGTTCACCCTGTTGTCTTCACTGTCCCACAAAAGGTGTGCGTGGTGTCCTCTCGGAAGGGCTTCGGCTTCTTTGTGGTGCCTGTCAAAAAGTGAACAACTTATCTTCCCTCTCTGTATGCTCTGACTGTTTCCGAAAAAAAGAATTATGGTTTCTTTTATCATCTTAAGTACTTGGATGGCTGCTATGAGCCAGAAAGGTATGTGATCTCTGATGTCTTTTTTAAAAATCTTTTACAAAAATAGTGCCAAAAGTCATTAGTTGCTTTAAACTTACCTAATTTTTTTAGAACATGATTGTTTTACAAAAATTCAAAGCTGTTGTCTTCCAATTTTACTGTTGTATTTATAATGTAAATACATACAGTGTTTTGTAAAAATTCAGGTATGCTATGTAAATATGGAATTGCCTAATAAAAAAGTGAGGTAGAACAGATTATTGTCCCAGTGCACAGACTGAGCATGCAAAAACTATGTGCTGTAGTTTGAATTACATTGCAGCTTTATGACTTGAAGTAGAGAAAAATAGTTATCTTTTTTGACGAATGTCAACATAAAATATAATTATATTCCACTCAGAAGTTGCTTTCTTTGATTACAAATTGTTCTGTGTGTTAGGTGTTTTGCTGCCTTTTTAGACTAAGTGGTTCTTGAGTCCATGTTCAAGAAGGCTCCCTCCGGTAGCTCCATTCTCTTTACTCTGAATTTTAGACTTGTTACTAGCACAAATAAATGTGTGGCTGCTTGGTTGAACACCTCTCAGCGGTTTCAATGTAATTCACCTGAGATTTCTCTCTAAATAAAAGTCTTGTTTGCTTTCATGAGGAAAACAAATACCAATTTTTTTTTTTTTTACTTCAAAGTTATCAGTATTCTTCAGATGATGGGTTTTATCAAATCCAGTAGTGTTTGGGGAAGTGAAAAAAAAAAGGATAAAATAAAATCTGTACCATGTTTGAAATTATTTCTTCTAAACAGCTAACGAAAAATTTCAGCCCAAATCCAGTTGTATGATTCTAGGCAAAATGGTATGATGTGGTCTGGCTTTCTCTGCCCTCCTCACTTTCTTTCTTTTTCCAGAACTAATTAATAGTATCTTGTATGAAGGAATTGTAATGGTTTTAAATGATACATTGTTCTTTAGTGTCTTAGTATATTGAATTAATTACGGTACTTTCCATCTCTTAAGAGCTTTATCTGCTGTCATGTTACAAAGTTGGAGACACACTATTTATAACACTGCTGCTTCTTTTGAGAACACACACAGAATCATTTCTGAGGAGAAAACACAACGCAGAAAGAACTGAGTCTTGCCAACACTGTCTAAGGAGACTTTCCGCTGTGCCTTTTGCAACTGGACTTGTCTATCTCACATTGACCTTTTTAGCCATCAACGTACTTGTAGCAAGTGTGGGTAGAGTCCTTCTCTAATCTTCATTTGCGAAGCCTAGCCATGGTGATGATGTTAGAAAGTGGAAATTTGAAGAAGCAGCAAAATATTTTTTGGTGTGTTACTCTGCACGCAGGGTTACACGTCTCACTGTGTTAGGTGCTTCTCACGGTACCAGTTACATACATCACACTTCATTCCCCCTCTGGCTGAACTAGCCTGGTGTGCTGATATGCACAGTCAGAAGGTAGTAGATGAAGACTTATTGGTGTCTGTTGGAGGCTTGTCATCATAGAAAAGACAGGAAGAAGTGGCTTACATTTTTTTTATTTGTTTTATTTCTAGAAGAGTTTTAACTATCGTCTGGGTCCAGATAGCGATAATGTTGGACTCCTTGATGCAACAGAGAGGTCTTACTCGTAGTTTTCTTCCCTCAGCATCAGGAACTGGAGTGATAGGACAAGGAATAATGGTTCAAACTGAAAGAGCAGAAATTTAGGTTAGATATACAGAATAAATTCTATACTCTGTCGGGTGGTGAGGTGACAGGTTGCCCAGAGAAGCTGTGGATGCCCCATCCCTGGAAGTGTTTGAGGTCAGGTTGGATGGGTTATTGAGCAACCTGCTCTGGTGGGAAGTGTCCCTGTGCATAGCAGGGGGATGGGAACTAGGTGATCTTTAAGGTCCCTTCCAACCCAGATCATTCTATGAACACTGTCATGTGCTGACCACAGGCTTGAATTCTTGTTTTCCTTTGATCATCTTAAATGAATCCTTTTTCTATTTTTCCATGTTTCTTTAACCAAAATAATAGAAGTATAACTGAGCTGTATTCCGCTAATTTTGCCACAACTTTATAGTCCTCCTCTGTGATGCCTCTCAAGGCCCTTTTATGTGCTTGTAAATCTGCTTCTGTAATTTTCAACAGAGCGAAGTGGGGTAGCTTGACTGATACCTCCTCTTCTCAGTTTGCTTGATGGCACTGAAAAGGGGTGTGATTGAATTATATAAGGATCTGTGAAGTAGAAGGGCCTCTCTCCATCACATTGGAGTGAAATAATTTGTCCTTTACAAAGGGCCAACTGTAAGAATTTAGGCACACCACACATGGTGATTACTAATACAAGTAGAAATTGTACCAGCAGTGCCCCAAGTTCTTTGTGAAAGTTGGAATCAACTTTCATGCAGTCAAACAGATAAAAGTTGGGGAGGTCTGGCCAATGAATTTAATGGGTCCTAAGCTGAACAGTCCCCCTGAACAGTTCTATTTCTACTAGACTGCAAGTATTCAGTGAGAAGACTATAGGTTGAAGAATAAGAGTGAATGACTAAAACAGCATTCCATGACTGAACTTGTAGTTCTTGGAAATATTTTACTAATTAATAGCTTTGCTTACAGGAACATAGTTTATTAAAACATCTGTGACCAATTAAATGTTCTTTACTTTGGAAACAGAGCACAAATTTAGGTCAGCATACAATAAAAGGAGTCCTTTAGGTGGCACCCCTTAGCACTGTGTACCATGTGGCAGACTCTATTTGAAGTTGCTATAATTTCATCTGATGTCTTGAGTGAAAATTTGTCTGTAAGGGTAATTGTCTGGCCTAGTGCTCTCAGCTTTTGACCCTCTTAGTAATTACATGAGCTTTCACAAGAAATGTTGGCTGTGTGGTCTGTCTACTCAAAGCTGTGTGATAGCTGAGATCCAAGCTGCAGAAATCATTCTGACTGCTAGAATAAATCTAATCTTTGCCTGGAATGTACTCTCCAATGCTTTTCATTTCTATTGCTGCTGAGGTCTTACGAAGGAGAGGAAAACCCAGTCTATTGGCCTGATTTCTAGAGAGAGATGTGTTTGTTTTTTCAATAACTGAAATTGTGAGTGCAAAGCAATTAAAACCTTTTGTTGTTTGTTTGTTTGTAATAGCCTTCTATAGCAAGATAGACATTCATGCTTATTATCAGAACAGGATTTGCTGGTATGAACTTGAGATGTTTTGTGATATCTGTTGAGCCCAAACCTGGTCTGATTTTTGTCCAGACAATGCCTTATTATTGAAAAATGCTTATCACCTTGAAACCCTATCCATGAGATGCTATTTCTGCTGTTTTATTTGACTTTACTACCGGTTCCACCTATTCTGAGCTTGGGAGAAGATATTCTCGGGCCAGCAGTGTCTAAGTATGGTACTTGTGTGATGGGTAGAAAGGTAGAATATTCCCTGAAAAGGTTAAGCATTAAGAGTGAGAAAGAATCACTTTCAGAATCTTTCAGGATAAAGTAAAGCAAGTGGTATTCTACCCAGTCCCAAATGTTCTGCACTGATGACCATGAACAAGGTTTGTCTTGATACTTTGAACACTCTGGAGTTCTATCCTTCAAAGAGCTAATTATTTTAATACACCTCTGTTAGATCTCACGTTTTCCTGAAAAGAAAGCTGAGATTTCTTACAGCTTAGATGTTGCTTTTAATGGAGAGATTATTGTGATGTCTTGGGCCAGTGAATGTTTAGAGTAACACCTTTCTTTAAAGGACCAGCTTTTGGGAAAAGATCTGAACCAGGAATGTACATGGTCATAGCTTTTTAGGCTCCGTTGGTTAAACTTCACCTGGAGTTGGGATAAGTAACTAAGTAACTTGAACACTTGGGACCTAACGGCGCCTGCCCTTATAGGTACATCGCTCTGATATATAACCCTCATATATTGAAGCCAAACAAAGCTCAGGTAAACACACAAATATGGTAGTGTGCAGGAACAAATGATGTTGTTTGTGTGTGTAAAGATATTAAATAAACTGCATTTATTAAAAGCCTACTGTTAATTTTCTGATAAGCACAATGGGGTTTTGGCAATGTATGATGACAATTTTATATTAACTTTCCTGCCTCTGTGAGTGGATTCAAAAGAAAAAAAATGAAGCTCAAAATGTTTATTCAGGACACAGATTATCCTTATAAATATAATTGTGACTTAATTTATGAGGATACCTTTGAGTATTTATTCCTAAGCAGTGATGAGGGATTGCATGAGATTGCATGCTGGCCCCTTGAGACTTAAATCACCTTTAAAATTTTTTATTTTTTTTCCCCAATAAAGTTTACTTCAGTATTAAATATGGAATTCATTCTTCTGTTTGTTTTATTTTTTCCCTAAGCTTTCAAGTGTGTTGTTTTTTGGGGTTTTTTTCATTGCTACCCTTTTGAATTCAGCAACATGAAGAATTGGTCAGAGTCAGATACAGATCTTTATATAAAGTTTTATTATTTTCATGGTATTTTCTGGAGTAGCAAGGTATAAAGAGAATAAATCTGCCTTTTGCTTAAGTATGTGTACACTAAACTATGAACAGCAGCAGATATTTCTGAATAAAAGCCTCAAGACTAGAGATTATATGCCTCATCATCTGTTTGGCTTTGTTATATTTATTCAATTGTTGTGGCATGGTTTGGCAGTTAACTTACTCTGTTTTGTGAGTTCTTACGGTGTTGCTTGTTTTTCTGCTGCAAAGCTCCAGCTACTGCCAAGGTCCGCCACCCTCTGATAAGTCCTCAGTTGTTCTCCTCTCGTTGCAGAACAAAGCCCCATTTTAGTACTTTTTAAGAAACCAAAAATCACTTGTTAGTCCTGGAACTGTTTTACTGTAAAACACAATCCAAACAGCAAGTGACAGCTTCCAAGGAGGTATCTGAATATGAACCTAATATCCTGTGCTCCTGTGACTACCTGGTGCTAAGTGATGTTTTGTGTTCGATCAAGCAACCATTTTCCAGAATGGAGAAACACATCATTTGGAAGTGATGAGAGTAAAACTTCCTTCTGCATATTTTTGTTATAATTTCCCAAATGTGTATTCAAGTGAAGGATTCAGACTCACACCTCTATCTTACAGATTGAGTATATTCACTGACTAGAGATTTAGCACATGCAGTGCAGACAATCAGAACTGGTTTTCTATTAGTTTATTCCATGTGCATTTTGGTAAACAATTCTGTAGCTTTGATCTTTGCAGTCAGTCCAAGGACAGCTCAAAAAGCCTTGGAGGTAGGGTTCAGCCCACTTCGATTGGAGTAATCTATCTTTTCCCCTCTCCTTGAATCTTCCTAAAGTCTTTTATCCTCCCAACTGTGTCCTACTCCAGAACCTATTCCCAGGCACCAAAGAACTCACCAAAACTCCTCTTTTTCCTTGGCTCTCCTCCTATCATATTGACTCATCTTGGGGCCCTCACTTTCTCCAAAGCTGGCTTCTTCTGCATTTGGGGAGAACTTTGAAAGGTCTGGGGTAAGCTGCATAATTCACACACTGACAGTACATGATTTGGGAGTTTGATGACTGAGATTTGATGGGGGCAAGGGATGATTAGGTATGTGGCAGGACTAGTCCCAGGCAGCCATAACTTCAGTACTTGCTCAACCCATGAGCCCAGTAATATTAAGCCCCAACCCATTCAACCCCTATATCGCTATCTTTCATTGTGCTTTAAGGGGATTTTGAGCATTAATATGTCCTGTGGGCCTTCATAGATTGAGGTTTTACCCATTGCTACATTTACCTTCCAGCAGAGTCATGGTTTGCTACAGAACTACTACTTTGGGAGGTTTTTTTAGGTAGTATACTCGTGTAGTCAAGAGTCTGAGTAATGATACATCTAAAGATATAATGATTTGGGTAATCTTGTTAATATGCATGATGGGCTTCTTCAGAAGAAATTGAAAGTCAGATAGGAATAGTTTCAAAGGAGTCATTAGTGCCTTAATGTGTTAGTGATCCATGTATAATGACAGGTGTCGTAATGGTCTCAGCACAGAAAAATTGATGTAGCTCCTCTTTCATTTTAACCTTAACTCATACCTCTTCCTTAAGTAAAACTGCACAGTAAGACTGAAAAATCATGTGAAAGCTGAGGCTACAGGTAAGGTAGCAAATGCATAAGAAGTTCATAGGTGTATTGGAGCAAAGCAAAAGCTTTCAGAAGACTGCAGCCTAACAGTAACTGAAATGTGGAAAACTTGTGGAGTTCAGCTATATTAATTTTATTCTTATTTTTGTTGTAGGGTTTGTAATGTGACAATGCACACAATAAAAGCAGGGTGACTTTTTTACCTTATTATCTGAGATAAAAAGCAGAAACAAACAATATCATATAGAGAATATTGAATTAATAGGCATCAAACTTATCTTGAATTTAAAATTTTAAAATGTGTAAAATACTAAAAATTTGGGGTGTATTTAAAAATCAGTATTTTTAAAGAGAGCATCAGCAGATTTCTTTTTGTACATGAGATATCAGATATTGTTATACTGGAGACCAATACTCCATCCACTCTGAGATGCATAATCTCTCATGTTTTCAGGCTCAATCTAATATTTAACTGTGAAAAGTGGAATTATTTGAATGAGAGAGAACAAATGACTCGCCAGCCCAACCTGGCAACTTTATGGCTACAGATTTTGCTTATGTGGATGAAATGTGGAATGAAATTATTGTCCAAAGGAGGCAGAGAAGTGATGTTTTGTCTACTTAATTTATTAAGCAGATCCTTGATGTTTCTTCAAATCTGTAATTCCTCCAATTCATGCCTGTATCAAAACAAGATGTCATTTAAAGATGCAGGACAAGTTGGTAAAATGAATAGCAACAAATTGCTGGAGTCACATGGTTGCTTTTTAGCAGTGTAAAGTTGCCAAATGGCTCAGTACAGAGCAACTTCTTGCTTAAACTGACTCCAGTGCTAAAGTAATGAGAGAAAGTAAAAATGGTCTTTAAAAACGTTTCAGAGATTACAGACTAATAAATATGATGTACGGAATAAAAAAAAAAAGGGAAATGATTAGACAAGTAAAAATGTGCTGCAAAGGGAAAGAATAAATATTACTTTTGTAGAGAGAAATTGCACACTAGGGTGCAATTCAATTAGGGTAGAATTTAGGGTAGGCTTTCAGATAAACTTGCTATAATTGATGGAAGAATGATAAGCATTTGAAGAAAGATTAATTTTCTCACTAAATATTTTTAATGGAATAACAGGGAAGGTGCACTTGTAGACCCGTAAGAGACTAAATAAAAGAAAAAAGAAAAAGAATTAATAGGAAAGGATTGATTCTTTTTCTTTTTTTCACATTAAAAAATTATTTGGGAGACAAGGAGAATGGAAAAATAACAATTTTGTTGAAGTTCCTCATGTTAATCACCCTATTTAAATCTAAAACTCAGTAGACATACTGGCAGAAGATTGCAGATCTTACTAATTAGGAAGTTAAAAAAAAAAGAATAAAATTACTATTTATAGCTTGTTCAAATGACTAGTATATGTATTCAGAATTAGACACTCCTAGCTCTGGATGCATTCATACCCTTGAGAACCTTGATGGAAAGGAAACTTGTAACAAAGTATCACTGCTACTCTTCATAAATTGTGTCCACTTCTTTCAGAAAGGATGTGGTTAATCAGAAGGGGGTAAGAGGGCATATTGGGGAGAGGAGGGTTTGTTTTGTCTGTTTGTTTTGTTTGTTATTTGTGGTGGTGTTTTTGTTTGTTTTGTGATTTTTTTCAATGGGATGGCTTCCATGTGAGGAGAAATTAAAAAGTTTAGAACACTGCTTGGAAAACAAATGTCAAGATAATGGACACTGGCATATAAATGGAGTGACAAAAGTGAATAGGGAAGAATTTCCAGTCTTCCCTAGGATGGACAAGTTGTAATAAATAATGAAAGTATCAAGTGCCAGATATAAATAGTTTTTCACACAATGCTTAATTAAATGTGGGAGTTCACAACTGCTAACAACTTTGTTAATAGCTTCAAAAGCCATTAGACAAGTTCAAGAAAGAAAAAGGCATTAGGTTTTATTGAAAACAGTGATTTATTGAAGCTCTTAAGCCACAAATAACTGATGATGGAAGGCTACACAAGGAGAAGTAATGCTGTTTATTTGCCCTGATCTCTCTCTTTTGAAACCTTGTATGGAAATCTTTGACCAAGTGCCAAATTTATATAATTCTTAATATTTTCATCATAGATGTGCTTACTCTCTCCTCTGTGTGACCTTTTGTTTACTTATTAACTTATCCAGGTCCAGGAAAGGGGTTCCAGTTGAAGGTCTCAAACCATACACTGGAATAACTTATGGTTCATTGGTCCCTCCTATGTTGTGTCTGTAGGTATGTTTGGAGATCTGCTCTTGGCTGAAGATCACAGCCCCAAAATATTATTATAGCATCTAGCTTTCCATGGATTTAGCTGCAGAGTTAAGAGATGTGATCTTACCAGGATCTCCACAGATGGATGTCCATGTTCACCATCTCCTTAAAAGCAAATATTAACTTCCTTTCATCATAAGACTTCAGTGGTTTAAGAGATAAGATCTTCAGAAGACCTTCATGCTTTCAAATGATAATCAGAAGATGACACATCATGATTCCTTTACTTTTTTTTTTTAAATATGATTCTTGACTTTTCAGGCTCCTCTGCAACCAAAAAATGGAATACAAAATGCAATATGAAAAATGAAAGTTGTTATTGCTGCTCTAAAAATAATTGTTATTCATAATGACATTCTATTTCATGAACCTTGAAATTAATTTTAATTCCTTGATTATAAAGACTGTTAAGAGAATATGCATTTTGTTATAGATGCATATATACTAGCTAGCTTTTCAGTAACCTTGAGCAAACCCTTAGCTGACACATGATTTTAGTTCCCTGGAAATCTATTAGAAAAGTTAGATTACTCCCCATGCTCGACTTTAGACTGTCATAAAATGAGCAATGAATATTTGCTCATTTGTGGATAGCCCCTAAATGAGGCCAGTGCATCTCACTGATTTCCACCAACCCCTACCTCCCTGAGTTCTTAAAATTTTTATGGCAGTATATAAAGGAAAGAGACATTAGCTATCCGAAAATAATAATAAAAAAAATTAAAAATATCTGAAGTGTAAATGGAAGACTAGTACTTTCTCATAGTATAGTCCCTTGCATGTCATGTTTCGCCCTGGCTGCAGCATGACGCACCTGACTGCCTGCTGTTTCCAGAGAGGAGCACTAACACTGACATACCACAAAGCCTGGGTGATTTAATTATGGACAGCCTGTTCTGCAGCAATGCTAGAAGGAAATAAAAGTAAATGAGTCTCGTGTTCCTTACTAATAGAAAGAGGTAGCCATCCGAAATGCACACATGGTTATTTCAAAAGTGCTCAGCAGATACGTGATGTGAAAACCTCAAGGCTTCTATGGTATCTAAAGATATATATTTATCTCATCTAAAGATAAAATGTAGGTTGATATGAGTATATAATGTGCAATTATTAACATTCTAGCAAAACAAACTAGTTGACAAAGTCCTCATTAATGCTATTTAAAGTGTAATTAGCATTAAAAATATGCATTTGCAAAGTTTAATATTTTAGTCTTTGGAAATATTAGGTCTTAAAACATCCAGCCTAATTTTGACTGCTTAGAATTGTCGAATTTCTGGAGTCCCATCAGATGGCCCTGGTTAAAGCCAGCTTTCATGGTTTTTATTGCTAGTCGCATATAAAGAAGTGGGTTCTTGGTCATTCAAAAAAGAAATTTGAAAAACTTTATTTTTCCTTGTTATTTGACTTGACTGCTTGGTTTTAAAGTTTGAAGGTTGTGCTTAATTTTCTCCTGCAGCAACTTAAACTTGTATGTTGCACATTTAAGTGCAACTTAAAAAGTTGCTTTGTATCTTTTTGGTGCCTGTATGAACAATGCATCACTTTGTGGAGGCCATAATGTCTTTCCTAGTCCTGCCAGAGTACTTGTATCTGGGTTTGAAGGCAGCAACTTTCATCTTGATTTTCACTTTTTTCTTTTTTTTTTTTTTCCTTACCCCCCCGACCCCCAATCTGATTTTTTTATTTTTCCATGTTTCTGAAGTACAGGTCAGGTTAATCTTCAGATCCTCCCAGGAAGCAGCAAGCAGAACCAGCATGATTCTGACAGTGACTACTTGTGTTGTTCTGGTGGCTCCTGGCCTCCCTGCCCTGCCCTTTTCATAATCTTCTTCATGGTTTTATCCACTAGGGATAGAATTCTTTTTGCTTTTTACAACAAACCATATGACAGTTTTCTATCTATGCTTGTCACAATTCAGTATAGGATAGGTCAATCACATGTTTCCTATTAGGCTGGAGAAACTGAGGCAGGAACCAAATCTATAGAAATAATAGTCATTGCTTATGAAGTGCTTTGCTACATTTGAAAGGTGAAGAAAAGTAGAAAAGTTCAGCTACACTTTAGTTTCTTATTTAACTTTAACATAATTGGAGTATGGGAAATGGCATTACATGTACTTAATGCATTAATACTAAAACAGCTCTATGAAAACATCTTGTTTTATGACTTGGGAAAATATACAGGAATGCTACTTGAAGGTGACCTGATAAAATTTGACTACCCAGGCTGCTTGTTTTATGTCAAATTGAATGATGCTGGGAAAACTATTTCAAAACAAAGTGGGTATAAATCCCCCTCTCTACCCCATCCTTGAGAAATACAGCACAGAAGAGAAACTGTCAGATTTTATTGATTTCTGTGAACTTTCTTATGGTTTGGCATTCACACCACTCAGTACTCTCATTATCTGTTAACTGTTCTTTAACTGCTGCCTGTCACAACACTGAAAATGGGAAACAAGTGCTTGAAGGAGAACAGGATGGGCAGAAAAAACAAGCTGCTCAGCATCACCTGAACTTGCTTTTAACTCCTTTTGACCTTTGTGTAGGATTTAAATTTACATCTTTATGAACTAGACATTTTGTTTGGTAGACTAAGTTTAGCAACTTCTGCTGTCTGACTTGAACTAGGTAAAACAAAAGATGCTGTCAACATTAGACTATAGTTTTAAAATGAACCACTGAATTCTGCTAAATCTAGGATTATGTGTGTGTATATATTTATAATTTTTTTGTTTTAAATTGCTAAACTTTCTCTAAAATCAAGTTTTTGTTAATTTAATTATTTTAATTATTTTAAATTGTTTAATTTAATTATTTTAATGCTTGATTCTTAAGCATTAAAAATACAAAGGCATATAGAAGCTTCTTTTAATCTTTCTTTTAAGATCTGATTCATAACATGGTATTGGCAGTTCCAGAATTCAGACAGTAAGCACATATTCAAAGCAGATGCTATCTAGGGAGATTTCTCTGCTTGCCCTCTCCAGTTCCATCTTAAACTTCATTATTTAATCTTTTTATCTCTCTTGCTTTTTCTTCACCATGTTGGAAGGATGATAGATAGAAAGACAGGCAGACAGGTACACAGCACAGAATTTCACCGGGGGGGGAGTGGGAATAACTGAGTGGAAGAGTCAAACTAGAGCTTGGTGTATTACAAGTTTTTGCAAAAATGTGAAGTTTATTGTCATAGAATCATAGAATGACTTGGGTTGGACCTTAAAGATCATCTAATTATATGAATGGGGCTGCATCCAGTTGGCAACCGGTCACTAGTGGTGTCCCCCAGGGATCAGTGTTGGGCCCAGTCCTGTCTAATATCTTTGTCAATGATTTAGATAAGGGGATCGAGTGCACCATTAGTAAATTTGCCAATGACACCAAGTTGTGGGGTAGTGTTGATCAGCTGGAAGGCAGGAGGGCTCTGCAGAGGGACCTGGACAGACTGGAGAGCTGGGCTGATTCCAACGGGATGAGGTTCAACAAGGCCAAGTGCCGGGTCCTGCACTTTGGCCACAACAACCCCCTGCAGCGCTACAGGCTGGGCACAGAGTGGCTGGAGAGCAGCCAGGCAGAAAG
>VXAY01006086.1:287753-307448 GCA_013399855.1 Oxyruncus cristatus
GGGCTGCCCAGGGAACTGGTGGATTCTCCACCCCTGGAGGTTTTCAAGATGAGGTTGGACGTGGCACTTAGTACCATGGTCTAGTAACCATGGGGGGTTGGATCAAGGGTTGGACTTGATGACCTCCAAGGTCTTTTCCAACCTGTTTGAGTCTATGATTCTATGGGCAGCAATGCCATGCAGTAGATCAAATTGTTCTGGGCCCCATCCAACCTGCCTTTAAACATTTGCAGGTATGGGGCGCCCACAACTTCTCTGGGCAACTGGTTCCAGTGCCTCACCACCCTTACAGTAAAGAATTTCTTACTAACATCTTATCTAAATATCTCCTCTTTTAGTTTAAAACTGTTCCCCCTTGTCTTATCACTATCTGCCCATATAAAAAGTCACTTTCCCTCTTTTTATAAGCCCACTTTAAGTATTGGAAGGTTGGAATGAGGTGTCCCCAAAGCCTTCTCTTCTCCAGGCCGGATAATCCCAACTTTTAGCCTGTTTTCATGCAAGTTTTTCTAGCCCTCTGATCATTATTGTGGCCTCCTCTGGCCCTGCTCCAGGTCTTTCTTGTGCTGAGGACCCCAGAACTGGATGCAGTACTCCAGGTGGGGTCTCACAAGGGCAGAATAGAGGGAAAGAAACACCTCCCTCAACCTGCTGGCCACGCTGCTTTTATTACAGCCCAGGATGTGGTTGGCCTTCTGGGCTGTGAGCTCACACTGTTGGCTCGTGTCCAGCTTTTTATCAAGCAGAAGCCGAAGTCCTTCTGTGCAGGGTTATTTTCAATGAATCCTCCCAGTCTGTACTCATGTCTGGGATTGCCCCAGCCTAGCTGCAGCGCCTTGCCCTTGGATTTACTGAACTTCATGGGCTTCATGGACTCCATGGGCTCACTTCTCAATCTTGTCCAGGTCCCCATGGATGTCATCCTGTCCTTCTCTTGTGTCAACTGCACTGCTCAGCTTTGTGTCCTCTGCAAACTTGCTGAGGGTGCAATCAATACCTAACTTCATTCAACCAAAATACCAGATTCTTATTGTGTCTAATATCTTGACACGTATTCAAGTAAAAATTTAGACTGTGCTTCCATACTCTGTATTTCTTATCTGGACTCACCAGGATTGTGGGTTCGATCCCCATATGGGTCATGCACTTCAGGGTTGTGCTTGATGATCCTTGTTGGGTCCCTTCCAACTCAGAATATTCTGTGACTCTGTGCTAGCACAGTTGTTTATAGAGCTGTACTAGAATGAGCACAGTGGAAACTATTTTGCAACATACTGCATTCCCTGCTTATGTGGTCGGGTACCTATTTTAGTTTTTTTTACGTCAAATTGTAGTGCAAATGTGGTCATTTGGGTATAAATGACACATTTTTAAGTTCTTACAGTAGTAGGGTAATTTTCCAATGTATGTCACGCAGTGCAGTTTCATGTGTCAAAATGGCATCATGATTTCATTGCTGCACATGGTGCCTCGACGTCAAATGCCAGAGTTCAGAAAAAGTACAGTTGTTATTTGGGTGCCAGAATAACACCGTCCTTTCCGCCCTGCCAGCTTCTGCAGCATCAACAACAGCTGTCACTCAATGCTGTGAGTAACTGTCTGGAGTATGAACAGTTGTTTTCTGTACCTGGGTTTATGGGTCAAGGCAGCAGAGATGTTAGGCAGAGTACCACTGCTGAAAGCTTTCTGCAGTCTAATCACTGCAGTGGGGTGTAAGAGAAGTGGTGGCACAGGGACATCTACATCTCTTCTTCAGGGACTGTGTACATTGCTGGTGTGGATTCCCAGGTTCATAACCTGCCCAGGCTGGATGCCCCTGAACAGAGTTTTCCCCAAAGGAAAAAGAACCCAAGCTCAGTGCTGAATTTCAGGTGTACTTCTGGTTGTGCCACACACTGTCTTCTAAGAAGAAGTGGTATTGCCCATTGCACGATTTCATCCAAGTAAATATCATTCAATTAAGTCATGTTTTGTTTGCCGTTTAAAATGCTTTGCCAACTTTTGCTGACCAGATCCCGAAGCTGAGTTCTACTTCTAAGTGCCTTGGCTGCTCTCCCAGAGATCATTCAGAAATGTTAATACAGTTCAGTGAATTTTTAGGGGCCATGGTGGCAGATGGGCACCAGAAATGGCTTTGCTAATACCAGTAAATAGGATCCTCTGAAACTGTGCAGTAATAAATGTAAAAAGTTGTCAATTTGTTGCTCCATACCAGTATTTCAATGCTTTATTTCTGACAACACTAAATATTTCAAACATTTTGTTTCAACAAGCAAATGTTTCAACACTAATTGTCTCTTAAAATAGTCATTCATATATCAAAAAGGTATCTTTTTAAAATTACCTACCATCTTTGTTTAAAACCTCTCCTTTATATTTCCAAGAAAAAATGTTAATTTCTCAAAACATACTTCCAGGGAGATAAATTATGCTTCGCTTATTTTGGAAATAATTCATACTTTAACTTCCTAATAGACTGCCCAAGGCTTAAAGTAAGAAATTGCAGAAATAATCACAAAATATGACTGCCCTCTGAGATTCGCTTCCATTGCTTCAACAAACCGTGCTTATTTCTCAGATAGTATCTCATACAGTTTTGGTTTTGAGTTCATTAAGCGTTTCCTTGCAGCTTCAAGAAGAGTTTAAAAATCTGACAAAAGCACAATCTAGTTTAATAATCCAACCATGAAATAACAAAAAAAGGCTCCTTACTGCTATCTAATAATAAAGGGGATCTAATGTTAATTTCTGAAATGCTGACTGTAAAATTTCAAGTTCTGCTAAAGCTTAAAAATTACGCCTTTTCTGTGTTCAGAGTGTCATTGGAATACTTTTATCTTTTGGTGACACCTGCAATTTTCTTACCTGGGCATCTGTGTCTCCCACTCCTACCCCTCAGCGCCACCACCCCTCTTTCCACCTCCCCCCACTCCCCCGAAAAAGGAAAAGGAAAAAGAAGTTCCATTATATTAGCAATAGAGAAGATACGTATCAATATGGAGGTGAGTTATAGCAGCTTTTCCAGCTCTGTCATGTAGGGGACATGGTATATAGTATTGTAAACATGTTTAATGTTCAACTGTTGTTTGTGAATTTAAGTGTCTGCTCCTAATAGCATGTCTTCTAAATCTAAAGTACCACAATTCCTAAATCTGTGCCAAGCAACATTAAATTCATTTATGATGGCAGTTACGTGACCTGTTTTATGGCTTTGTGCAGAGAAGAAGGGTTGTCCTTTCTTTAAACTTTGCAGAAGCTTTTTTACTGCATCTCTGACCAATGGGATGTAGCAGAGAGAAGCCAGTTCATTTGGATTTGGATGCTACAACTCGTTTGGATTCTTGAACATCCCCAAACATGTAGTAGCAAAGTACAAGTATCTTCAGTACATGAAGTGCCCTGTTCTGCACACAAAACTTGTAATGAGCCAACTTTTTTAGGATACTGTAATATCCTTGGGGTTTAGTTGCCTGGGAACTCACATGTGGAAGCAGATCCCCTATATAATCTGTAGCAGTCGCAATACAGATTTCAGTGGTGGAGGTACAAAGAAGGGTTGTGAATAACTGGGGGAGTGTGGTGGGGGGTGGGGGTGTGGAGGGGGTGAGCAAATGCATAAAATTAGCAGCTTCTTTGAGAGGTGAGGAAACTATGTATTTGCTATAGGGAAATTTCAGAAAAGTCCTTGGGTTTCATCTTCTCTGAGCAGACTACTGGGGTGTGATAGTGCCCTACCTTCATGCTGGGTGGTTGTCAGTGAAATATAATAGGCTGTTGAGTTGTTTCCCAAAGGAAGTGCTAAAAGCCAGGTTATTTGCAAGGCTTTAAATTACACTTGACAAAACCCTTGGCAAGGTACTGAGAAATTATGTTGCATTTACAGAGAGATGAAAGTAAGCCAGCTTGTGCTTCCCAGTGTTTCTCCTGCTGCAGAAACATCCTGTAGATTTACACAGCTGTGTGGCAACAGCAAATCCTGCCATATTGTAGCTGTAACATATGGAGTTGTGAGTCCTGTGAAGGAATTCACACCCACTGTGCAATGGGTCTGCTCTGCTCATCTGTGGAGAGTGCCGATGGAAGCTAGAATCTTGCACCCTGGCAACTCTGTGTGGCCAGAGGATGGTAGATTCAATGGGAGATGTAGTGAATTTTGGCATCCCTTGAGTCCTGGGAGCTGCTGAGCTGATCATGGAAAACCTGCAAACTGCTTGGAAACACAGCTTTGGAAAGGTGCAGAAGTTTGCGGGGTGAGTGTCTAGAGAGCTGGTGAAACAAGCAGATTAGTTATGCTGATTTCCATCTAAAGGAGTATATTCTTCCACAAGTTGGCTGAGTTTGAATTTACTAGCATTTTTCAACTGGAAAAAAGTTTCACAGTTTAAAAAAAAAAAAAAAATAAAGGTTAGTTGCTAATGTACTAGAAGCATACTTTAATTGAATCCTTTGGGACCTGAACAACCATGGAAGATAAATTCAAGATGCATGCAAAAATTTCAGTCTAATGAATATCCAAAATAATAAGAGGGATTTCACATTGAATTCAATCTAAAAAGTCATCCATACAAAGTATTATTTTTTTTTATTAGAGGATAAAAAGAATCTATTTTACAAGCATCAGCTGGAATATTAAACCTCTCCAGAAGTATTCACTGTTACCAAAGAACTAATCCACCAAATTCTGTATAAGCGAGTGAGATGAGTTTCCAGAATCTGATTTGCATGTGTGCAAGTTCTATAGACCTAGACAGACTAGCAGGGATTTGGGGGTTGTTTATTTCATTGCATGTTGTTCTCTTTCATTTGAAAGAGAGGTTATGGGTAGGATAACGGCTAGTCAAATCAAATTTGTGATATCTATCACAATTGATTGCCAGGTGTCTTTTTAGCTTTCTATATTTGCTTTCTGAAATATGTTTGTCTATTTCCATATGAATTGAGTGGAGGATAGTTCTATATACAGGTAACTTCAGATGTAGGAAATAATCCCATCGGTAACTTCAAGAAAATATATTTTTATTTTGTGGGTTCTTTGTATGTTTTATCTTTTTGTTTGATTGGGATTTTTGGGATTTTTTTTTTTAGGGTAAATCAAAACTGGCAATCTTCTATTATTACAATGCCATTAGATGAAACCAACACAACCTTGCTGCAAAAGCAGCAAATCTTCGCTGCTTTTAAAGTGAAAATTAGATCTCATACCCTGTCTGAAGTAAGGCTGATGTTTTAAAATGCAACTTGTTTTTTCTGTTCTGTTTTCCTTCCTATTATTCAATAGCTAAAATCATCAACTCAGTTCCAAGAATATATTTAGCTGACTGATTTAATCTAATTTTCTCATTGAGCATGCACTGGTATAAAAAAGCAAATCAATAGCACTCTTGGATATTTTCAAGATCATTTGAGTTTCTGCTCCCCTGTGTCAGCCTCCTTCTTTTATAAGAAAGTGAGCAAAGCTGGTGAATGAGGGTATGTAAAGGTCAGTATTCTATGTTTTTTAAATATATGAAGACGTTGTTATTAACCCTGTGGTGTGGTTTGTGTGATATACTGCTAGTCATCCTTGGTTTAATGGGAAAATGCACCCCATATTACAGAACTGATACCTTGGCAGGCTGCTTTCTCAGGTGCATCTAAGACTTGTGATGCTGTTTTTATTGGTTTGTTGTCCTGTTAGGTTATAGTGTCAGGTAATTGTAAACAGACTTCATGGTACTCCTTTTCTTGTCTTTTGTTGTATAATTTAGTCCTTCTCAGGTCAGTTGGTAGGTTTTGTTTTCTTCTCTGCCAGCTTCATGAGAAACTGCTGTTTAAAGCTGACAGGCCACATGCATTTGTCTGCCTTTGGTTCCTGATTTGTTTATTTTTGTTTATATTGTACTATGCTCTATGGATTTACTCATGAATCTCTCATCGGGGTCTCAGCTTCTAGAAAATTCTACAAGGTTTCTTCAGATTTTTCAAAAGTGCATTTCTAGACTGTAAAAGCATAGCTCTCTTCTAACATTGCTTTGGAATGTTGCTAAAAACCCATGGTCCCCATTTTTCATAAACAAGCAGGACACACTTCTGTCTCATCCCCTCCAGAAGCACAACCCTGACAATAACTGTTTCAGTCACTGACCATTACTCTGCAAGATCTTCCCCAGAGTGGTGTGTGTGCTGCCATCATGTGAACTAAAGTGATAGTATTAAACTGTTAAAGGGATAACAAAAGCTGTGTTTTCCAGTAGAAGTTGAAGTTAGGTGAATGCTGACACTGTTGTGACTGGTGCCCTGGACCAACAGACTGTCTTACTGACTGAGGCAGCTGCCATATATTCCGAGGTCCAGAAGAGATGCTTCTGATATTATCACATGCAGGACAGGAAATATGATGCTGATATACATTGAGCTGATCTGAAACCACAGTAAAACACATAAGGAATGCTTGTGTGTAATCATCTGTGTGATTTGGGTGTAATTTAAAACACAGTGTAACTAAAACCAGGAAGGAACAATGAGTTTAAAATATTGAATAGAACAAGTCAACTTGAAAAGCAGTGTTTTGTTGTCCTTAGAAAACAAGAATAAATGTCTAGGAATGTAATCTATTTTAAAAAGGCACAAAAAAAAAAAGTTCATGTTCTTTTGTCGTCTTTATCCCTAGAATATTATAGAGTAAGTTTAACTACTAAACAGATAATGTGTTTACTACCAGAACAAATTTTATTTGCATTATATTGTCAAATGCAGAGATAGCTGTGAATGTAGACATAACAATTTAGAAAAAGAAAAAAAGTGATGTGCAGTGATCTTTGTTTCCAATTTAAAATAGGAAAATAAGTTCAGTTTATGGTGGTTATAAAGAAAGGATAAATTATTGATGCATTTTGAAATGAAAAAGGATCTTGTTTTCTTCTTAAATTTATTTTCATATTATGAAGAAAATGGTCTAAATAGGTTTTGTTACTAATGCATACAATTACTAACTGCCTGTAAAATTTCAAACTAGTGGTGCTTCTGGAAGGGCTGAAGTCATATTATGGGATGATTAATACTCACAACACCCCTATGAGACAAGATTGAATTTATGCCTGTGTTGCGGAAAGATACATTTTGGTAGGATATATCCTTTGACTTACATATTAAGGAAGTGGCCTGGAGATGCTAAGCTTTCTCTCCATCAACGTGTTTGCTGAGTACACTGTGGGTAAAGTCACAGAGCCACCTTGTCAGTTCACTGACAAAACATGAAAAACTAGCGCCAGTGAGACTTGCTTGGCCATCATTTTGCAAATGTCATAGTAACACACAACTCCTCAGTCTTTCAGCCTCTGTGTTTTCTCTGGCTGAACAAATTTGCCCTTTCAACCCAAACATGGAGACAGCTCCTGTCAAACTTAAACCTCTGTGTCCTTCAGCTTAAAAAATATGTTGCAGGCACAGTGCTGTAGGTATCAATGCAATTCTTTGCACATATATGCATTTTTTGAAAAAATTAAAAATGGCTTTTGATCAAGAAGTCTTTCCCAGGTTTTTTCCTAATCTTGGCAGAAACATTTAGCATGACATATTTTAGTATTAAATGCCTATTTCTGAAAGCAGCCATTTCTTTGTCTAATACTTTGTCAATACTTTTTAACATTACAATATTCCCCTTACAAGCTCTATGTATTTCTAAATTTGAATATGCTAGCAATGGCATGTAAGCAAATACAGATTCTTTATAACTCTAAATATACTCTTCAGAATTTACTAATAAGTATAGTTCTTTTTAAGACTTATTATTACTTTACTACAATTCTGCCTGACTCCTTAGGATCACTGATGATTTCTTCTTTGTGTTTTAATACTGAGAAACGTCAGAAAAAAATTCTGTGGACAAATATCCTACTTGTGGGTCAATATTAGGCTTTGTTAAAAATACTTGGATTTCACTTAATGTTTTTTCTCCAACATTTGCTCCTGTAGAAGAGATGGCATATCCAGGATACCTTGAGTTCACTAATTAAGGCTTCAAGTTTTATACTGTAACGCTTTATTTTCAATGATTTTATAGTAAAACTTTTTGTAAAGGAGAAACTGCACTTTACACTTACTTTACTCTAAAAGTGATTTGAAGTCTTCTTGAAAACTAAGCTTAACTTTCTTCACATATACAGCTTATTTTCAGCAACCAAGTGTTGGAGTAATTTATGTCCTCATTGCAAATATGATCAGTTCCTCAGATTTAGGACTTTCATTTCTTCTGTTCACTTAAGCATATGCTTGAATGTGAAAATATGTGGACCCTCAATAGAAATAAAGATCACAGGAACTGATCTGTAAATTATTGTATTAATGACAAAACAGAAATTAGTTGGAAAAAAAGACAAGAAATGACACACTGTGCAGCACTTGGATTTCCATGTGCGTAGGCAATTAGCTGATGTTCTTTCCTGTTACCACCTCATCAGCATCCAGAAGCCAGCACATCATTTGGGCTGGAAAGGATTTTTGAGGGTCACCTCCTCTAAAGCTTCCTGCTCAAAGCCTTCACTGCTCCCTTCCTGGTGAGGTACTATTGCTAAGCTCAACCTGCTCAGGGGTTTTCCCATGGTGGCATAAAATTGTTGAGGGGATTTTTTACTCTCATAGCTTCTCTTTTGGAGTGAGTTGTTAGCAAAGAGGACAGGGATGGTGGAAAACTGAAGTCCTGTGATGCCCTTGATTTATTGCCTTCTTCCAGTCCTGAGCTTTTAGTCCTATAGGGGCATCTATATATGGAATATGTTACACACTTCTAGATTTTTCAGCAGGAAATTAGGTGAAGGATGGGATCTTGAACTCAAAAGATTAATTTAAACTGCTTCTGTGCATGTGCATTGAATTTATTTGCTATGGGCAGATATGCAATGCCTTGATAACCAGGTCAGTTATTACAAAAAAATATTTGTTATGGGTGTTTTTGTCTCTGTGTACATATATAGCGAGAACTAAGTCTATAAACTTACATAATTAAAGTGGGAAAATTATTTATCCAAGTATGAAGGAACATCTAATATAAATATTAGGGCAATGTACACTATTCACCTTTCAAATTTTTTTATTTTTCTCACAGTATTTATGCAGTGAAACATTCTGGCAGATACTATAAGATATATAAAAATTTAGTCTGATTTTTATCAACTACTGTAGTAGTCAGTGTGCATTTAATGGAATTATTTTTTCTAAGGGCAACAAGCACCTTTACAAGTTGAATCCAAATGACAAATTGCAGGCAATTTGGGGTTCTAGATCACTAGAATTCCTTATCTAAATTGTTTCTACATCAGATTTCTTTTGTAGCACTAAATAATTTGGACAAACGACCCTTCAAACGGTAATTGAATTTCCTTAACAACAGTTGGGTGATGGTACATAAAAAGTCATAAAAGCTTTTAGCAGTACCCTTTCCTGGAGCTTGTCACAGTCTCTACCTGTGATAGTAAGTGACACTTACTACACAAGTCATATTTCCTTAAAAACTGTGTCTTGCTGACATTGTATCCAAAAATATGCTTTCTCTTGTAAGTTGTGTGGTGATAAAATCAAACTATTTGGAGTTTGTTTCTGTTAATAGTAGAACATTTTACAGGCAGCTCATTTTCTTCAGAATATGTCCTCAAAAACTAAGGTTGCCATTAGAAATTTAGTTTCCTATGTACTGAGAGACCGAATAATTTAATTGTCAGTAATTCAACTTTACTATCATAAGGGAAGTTAATTCTGGATTATTTGCATGAGAACTACACAACTTGTATAACCATGTGTATGTTGTCTGAAGCTCCTGTTGGATCAAAATCACCTCTGCCAATACTGGGATTTTTGATCTAAGAATTTTAGATTTGGCCTTCAAAATGCAAATATTGTGTAATATAGAAACATAAAAATTGAGAGTAAGTACTACATTATAGCTAAATAATTTTTTTAATTAAATTACTTTTCCTGATTCTCTCTAACTGGTACAGCCAGGAGAATTCAAAATCTAATCTTTAAAATAGTCTGGTTATTCCTGTGTCTTGCAAAAGAAAAGGGTAAACATTTTTAAAGAATAGATATTGCCCAAAGAAACCAAACCTTCCAATATGTCATCTGCAGTTTTTGAACTGTGAGGCTTTTTTGCTTTCTGAAAGACAAATCGTATGTTAGTAAAATCCTATAAACTCCCATACGCACAAATTTTTAGAGCCATAAAACTTTAGTTTGCTGAAACATCCTGAAAAACACTTCTCATGTGAACTCATTTCTTTTTGTAAGTTGAGACAACAGCGATACCCTGAGAATGGTTTATTTTTATTACTCATCAATCTTCCATACATATATATATTTACTGGATTCTATCTGTAGTTCCCTCTTTCTGGAATACAGGAGTGTTTATGTGGTTTTAGTAAGCATTTTCTATAAAATGTCTTGTGATACTGGAGAGAGCCTAATACTCGTTAAAAATGATTCATAGGTCAAGTACCTTATACAGGTAATGGCATGACAGCAATTTGGGAATACTGGCTGTTTGGTGATCTGACATAGCAAAGGTCTTATGATTTTACAAATGTTTTTAATACACGACCTCATTTGATCACACACAAGTCTAAATTCATGAGGTTTTATGTGCTTGTTTGCTTTCTCTTAATAAACCCAATTTGTCAGATTTTGACTCTTTGAGGACATAAATCATCAGACTGGGTAATTGCCCCCCTGTTTTTATAAGTGAAAAACAGTGTACTGGAACTGTAATTAATTAGTAAGAGTGATAGATGTTTGCTCAAAACTGACAGAAATTGTTCAGATTCTTGCCATCTGTAACCTGAAATATACTATTTCTTCTCCCATGGCAATAAACAGGGTTAAACTCTCATTGTAGTTGGCACTGCCAGGACTTTCTACATCAATTTGACTATATTGGAAAATTGATTCAGATCTGAGTAAGCCACTCTATCTTGAATAAAAATTGCAATAAAATAAATGTATTAGATACATTAGTTTCCTCGTGTATCTTTTTCTTCAGTGTCTGAGTCCTGCATGGTTTTTTTCATTTCTTTGATTTTTATTAGGAGTCATTATACTTGCAAAGTATTTAGTGGATTTCTGATTGCTGCAAAGAAAATAATTGGGCTAGATAAGAGAAATCAAAGCCTTTTTAGTGTGCTTGGAACAATTACAGATATTTGACTGCAAAACTAAAGAAAAAACAGAACACAGTTTATCAAAATGAAAGCATAATACATTTAATGAAAACTAAGGGCATTTCAGTAATTTCTTAAATTCAAATCTTAGCAAAGCAAATATTATCTAATGATACTGAGGACCGACCTTTCTTTGGGTGAAGTGTAATTTTAATGTTGAAAAATAAAGGGTGTCATCATTAGGAAGACTTGTGATGTTTAATGCTGTTTTTATTTGATGATGCCAAAGTCTTGTTTGATTCAAAATAGTTGCCTTCAGAGCTGTAGTAAAAAGTGTTCTGAATAAATCATTCACTGGAGGTCTGTGACAAAGGCTTTTATAATAAACCACTTTTTCAATTTCTTTATGGTTAATAAGGTGATTCTGTACTTGGGGGAAAACTGATTGTACCTGTCTCTGAATGTGTGAACTTGTAACAATTTCCCTAGAAATGTTGTTGTTGGAAACAGTGTTCTTAGGGTTGGCATTAAAATGTCAGTGCACCAACTGTTCAGAAAGCTGCTGAGTTTCATGACATAAATGTTGCCATCTTCCAAGTGAACTAAGTAAGCCAAATATGCTCTTTTCTTGCTCATTGGTTTCTAAGCTTTACTAGGAATAGTTAGGTAAGTGTGATTCCCATTTTAGTAATTCATGTATTTGTCTTGTTATTCTCTAGAAAACTCCTTATCAAAGCTCTCAAAATGAGTGCTTTGTATTCAACTCTTAAGCCCTTATATAAATGTCTACAGGTGTATAGAAGCATTTGTTGGATTTTCCTTCCCTTTAAAAAAAAAAAAAAAAAGCTGAACATGTGAAATTTCTGATTGTTTTTGAAGGAGGTATGTGCATATACACACAGATGGTGTTTTTAGGAGCCTGATTTTTCTGCCCAAACTTCTAACAAGTGCAGTGTTGCACGGAAAGTGGGGGGGGGGGGTTGTGCAATCATTTTTTGAAGGGGGGAAAAAAGTAAGTGCAGTGTGATACTTCTAACAATAGCAAGATTGGGCTCTGCTTTTTAAATAAAAGTAATTTCCCTACTCTTTCTTGAAAACTTAAACCTATCACTTTAATACTGAATGTTCACTTGTCTGCATCAAAGAGGTGCAGCTAACATCTCAGAGCCACTGTATCAATGGTACAGAGATTTTTGTAAGAAGAATCGAAGCGAACAAAGTAGAATTTTTGGATGCTATCATCAGGTGATCCATCTGTTTTCTGAGGCTTGGGAGTCTGTGGACAACCCTGTATCCCCTATAAAATGAAATTTCAGGTGGTGTCCTGACTTACAGGGTACGAACTCTATTGAATTTAGCATTTTTAAAGGGAATTTTTACTCTGGAGGTGTATGCTAGTGATCTAAAGGAATGACCACATTTATAAACCCTTTCAATCAGTTCTGAGGCTTTTGTGAAATCACATAGCATCTTTGCTTCACAAAATCATAGAACCATATAATGTTAGGGAGTTGGGATGGACGTTAGGATCATTTTGTCCCAACCCCCCTCACCAAGGGCAGGGACACCTCCCACTACACCGGGTTGCTCAAAGCCTGATCCAGCCTGGCCTAGAACACTGCTAGGGTTGGGGCATCCACAACCTGACTGGGCAGCTTGTTCCAGTGTCTCACCACCCTCACAGTAAAAATTTTTTTCCTAATATCTAACCTAAATTTCCCCTGTATCAATTGGTATCCATTACTCCTTGTCCTGTCCCTGCAGTTCCTGATGAAGAGTTTCCCTCCAGCTTCCCTGTAGGCTGCCTTCAGATATTGGAAGGTTTCTATGAGGTCTCCACACAACATGCTCTTCTCCAGGCTGAACAGCCCCAACTTTCTCAGCCTGTCTTTGTAAGAGAGGTGCACCAGTCTTCTTATCAACTCTGCAGCCCTTCTCTGGACTTGCTCCAACAGTTCCATGTCCTTCTTATGTTTGGGACACCAGAACTGGATGCAGTACTCCATGTGAGGTCTCACAAGAGCAGAGTAGAGGGGAAGAATCATCTCCTTTGACCTGCTGGCTTGTGTTTCTTTTAGTTGTCTTCAATTTAATTGCTTTGCAGATTAATTTCTTTCCACTTGAAATGTAGTACTATCTTAAGCTTTTTGCGTGTTCTCTAGGTGTACTGTGGTATGAAACACTGAACAGATAAGATAATATAATTTGTGCACTATACCTTTTTTAACCCAAGTTTTTAATACATTTTTGATGTAACTTTTTGTCTTGCTAGGAGTTATTGTATAAACAGTTGCAAATGTAAATCTTCACTCTATTTTGTTTTTTGCTTGAATTCTGATTCCAGTGGTTTTCTTTGAAGCAGCACTCATAAATATTCTTTAATAGATGAAAATATCCTTGAAGAGCAAATGCATTTCTAAAGTGTTGTAAATGTCAAAGGAAGGATGGAGGTACAAATTATCTCTGAACTTAATATTTCTACCAGAAAATTCCCCAGAGGGAAAGAAGCTTGCAGAGAGCACTGATAATGCATAAACACCCATGCTGATTCAAGAAGTGATCTTTAGGATATGATGCACATTGAGGTTTGTGGAAGGTTATAGTTGATTTAAGTAACTTTGTCTCTCCTTGTACTAATGAATTCCTGTATGGCTAGGAAGGAACTGAAACTCCGTTTCCCTGTGAGCTTCCCTTTTCAGTCTTTGTTTGGATCTCTAGTCACAAAATCAGTTTTGCAGGAACTGGATTTTTGATCACTCTCTGTCCTAATGAAGCCGATATCCAGAAAGCAAACCACTCTGCTTTCTCCATCCATATGCCAAAAGGATGTACACAGATGTACATATAGGAAAATATAAGGAGATTAATCTGTTAATTGTGCCCATGTTCTCAAGTATAGGACATTGTTCTACTCTGTAAATTGTGTGTATTCTCTATTGTTTTATAAAAATTGGGCCAAAGTAGATTATCAGATTACCAGCAAATTTTTGGTTGCTACCAAAAAAACCCTACACATACATCAAAGATTATAATACTGCAGCAGGCTAATTGTTATCTGTGAATAAAATGTTCTGGAAAGGCTTGGAATATTGCTTCAGGAGAGACAGTGAAATGACTAGATGGTGAGAACTGAAATCAGCAAGGTTCGCTATGCTGGAGGGGCTCAGAGGATGAGGAAATTCTGCAATGCCGAAGAAAGTCCGAAGTACGGGATTAAATTGGTGATAAGTGGAAATCTGGGTGAGTAGATGGAATGAATCAGATTGCCAGTAAATTTCTGTTGTAGTATATTATAGAGGTAGAAAGGAATTTCAGACTCAGGTGGAATGATGAGTAACAATGCAATGTGGAGATAAGAGCATATGGAAATTGTAAGGGGGATTGTTATATCAGGATATGATACTTTGTCAAATGTTTCTCGGGAACCTGTTTGATACTGATTTTTCTTGTGTTGAACATAAAAAAGAATACTTTGGTAGGTTGTCAATACAAAGGTTTTTCACATCATGTAGCAGCTCTGGGAAATAGCAGTATCAAGGACAGGGAGCAAGTCCCTGGGGCTTTAACAAATAGGCGTTTTCCCAACAGCTGTTAAATATTTTATTCTAATATTTTATTTTGAATTTAATACTCAGAATGTCTCTTGGGACATAATTTCATTTTGTGGCTTTATATACTTCCCCTAAAAATATGGGAATATTTGCACTAGGAGAGACAAAAACATAAAAGAACAAGGTCGAATACTGAAGGCATCTGTTGTTCTCAGTTGGAATAGTATCCTGAGGGAAGAGATAATCTACTTGAGCTAATATAAATTGTGAACTATGACAGATTAATTTAAAAGAAATCTGAACTGGGATTATAACTTAGAACGCTCAGGAAAAAAAGTGTTGGACCTGGAATGTTAAACTAATTATTGCATGAATATTTATCTCGTCTTCTCTTTACATGAGCAGTTTCTTGTGGCATTGTGTTCAGAGACTTGGCTTAGGAGTCTGTGTCCAATGTGTCTTCACTTATCATCATCACTCTACTCCTTGGTTTCATCACAGGCTCAAACGGGATTTTACAAAACTTACACATCAGCATTCTTGCTTAGTTTTCAGGTTCTCCTTGATTTTTAGATAGATAGATATANTAAATAAAATTGTACTTATTGCAGATTAGAAAAATGAAACTAAAGTAGAAATATCTTGAGCAACATGAGTGTCTTTGCTTCTCCACAGGCTAGACTGAAAGCACAATAAGAATTAAGCTGAAGCCATTTCTTTCAAAGCAATCCTCATTCTTGTCTTGTTTGATGGACTTCTTACTCTCTTTTGCACCCCATTTTTAAATTCCTAAGACTTGGAATTTCATTTCTGTATTGGTCACAGTCTTGTAGAGGGTTTTTTTTGGTGGTTGGTTCTTCCCACCCCCAGCTTTGATATCTGGAAAGGGTTAAGGTTAAGTAAAAACTTTAAGTAATTTTAACATATCTATTTTATGCAATTCCAGTAAATGACGTTTGCCCTGAACTTCAATTCTGTTCTTTTGAAGCTGGCATGATCTCTTGCATAACACACTTGAGAAGTTATTCTGGGGTCACTCATGATGATATACTGTCAATTACGATACTCTGCTCAAGTAGCTTGTGACCACACTGTCACATAATGTCACTCTCTTATAGAGTCTTCTGTGCTCTTAATGTGCAATTTCTCTTCATAGTTAAAACCCTCTTGAAAATGATGGGAGGAGAGAGAAAAGCTGATGCAATTGTCTCATAGAGCAAAATACAGTTCTATACGGTCAATAAAATACTACTTTTGTTTGCTGGAGGTCTTTCAGTTCAGGCTGCAGGCTTTCAGTCAAAACCTGAAAGGGGACGAAAAGTGCAGAAAAGGATGGTCTCCTCCTGTTTCCTTTTTTCTACTGGCCTAGGGCTGAACTTGGAGGTAATGATGAGAAGGAGTGGGAGAGGAGTAGGGAGCACTCTGCCTAAATTCAGCAACAAAGATAGCATTAATACCAAACTGGATTGGAACAAACTGCAGCAAGTGGTTTGGATTAAGAGGTCCAAGTCATCTTAAGCACAATTGAGATAGGATATCCCAGAAAGTCCTTTCTGTTCTGTGTTTCTAATTTAGATTTTCTGGACTCAAATGCCAGTATTTTTGTCTCCACAACTCAATCCTTCAGTCCTTGCTTGTATGTACAAATTGTTATGGAACTGATGGTCTGATAATTGTCAGGATTTTGGAGAAAAGAATCCTTCTCTCTAGTTGCAGCATGAGTAAAAGGGGTTTTTTTGTTGTTGCTGTTGTTAGTTTTGGGGTTTTGTTTGTTTGTTTCCCCACAAGCCTCTGCATGAGACATTGAAAAGCATGTTGGTTCTGTGCCTCACAGCCAGTGGCCATGCCAGGAGTGGTTTGTGATTGTGAGTCAAGATTAACAGCAAACAAGCAGGACTTCAGACCTTCAGAAGCTCAGTTTGAGCTGATGCTCTTTTTAACAGCAAATATTACGATAAAGATCAATAATTTGCAACCAGTAGTGGAATTGCGTTGTGATGGCAATTAAAACCTCTGCTGGAGAAAAAGGACATTCCTGAAGCTCTGCTAAGTGATTGTTCCAGCCACACTTCTCTGGTTGACACTTTGTTCTCAGTGTAATCTTGAATCTCTGCCACTTCGCCCTCAAATTTAGAAATGTATCTCATCATGTTTCCTGGTTAGTAGGGTTTCACTTACAGTCTAATATTACTAGATGTTCTCCTACAGGCAGAGAAGGAAAAAAATCCAAACCACAAAACCCCCAAGAACTTGTCAAGTATTTTCTATTCTACAACTCACTTCTATATGCAGTTCTACAGATAAAGTAAAACCACCGGTTTTTATTATTGCCTTTTGTATATCATTCTACCATTAAACTTTGTCCTCTGAGTTATCAAAAAAAAAAAAAAAANAAAAAAAAAAAAAAAAAAAAAGAAAAAAGCAGGAGATAATTCATGGTCTCTTCTTCAAAGTGATAGAGAAAGCCAGTTCTTGTAATGCATCTCATTAAAGTTTTTATAATTTTAAAAGATGGGAAACTATTTAAACCCCAGAACAGAAGGAAAATCTGGCTGGCCCAGGCATAAATGAAAGAAATATGGCTTTTAGTTTTTCAGGTTTGATGGGCCATTCAAATTTCAGGAGTGATAATAAAAATGTGTCTTGCCAAGGAGTCTGAGCCAAGAAATTTTTGGAAAGCAAAATTTTTACAGAGCAACTTTTGTTTTGTCTCTTGTTTTTTGGGTTTTGGTGGTTTTTTTTGTTTGGTTTGGTTTTGTTTTGGGGGGTTTTTTTGTTGTTTTTGGTGGTTTTTTTTAATGCAACAGACATCTGCTGTAGTTTAATTGAATTTTTTAAAGCCTTATCCTGATGTTCACTTTCTGATAGCCAAGGCAGCATAAGTATGTTTCTAGGCAAATTATTTCAGTGTGTTCTCTTTTACCAGCCTCAGATATACAGTCCCAGCTGCTTTAAAAATCCCCTTTTGTTCAATGGGGATTATTCATGCAATCCTGGGTTTTCTCACAATGTCTCTTGTTAGTATTAGAGTTTCCAGATTCTGCAATGTTTAAAAGAACTAATAATCATGCTTGGCTTTGACCTTTATCCCCAGCCTTAAATGCAGCATAGAGCAAGTGTTTCATATATAGAACAAAATAAAATCTCTAGGAAAACACTGAGGGTTCAGTGTTGCTTTCCAAAGGGTCCTTAACTTTTTTGCTTGAAAAATGTCTTGGCTGTAATTATTTAATTGTTTATGCTTTTGTTTTCTGTACCATTTTTGTTATAGCTTTTATTATCTCTTTAAAAAACCTAAATATCTGAATTTTCACCACGAAAATCTTTGTGCCATTTAAAATGGGTAACATTGCTGATACCCTGCAAACCCAGGGGAAGTGACAGGAGGAATTTTTGCACTTGGTTTAAGCTAACAAAAGATGATCATTAAAATTTGATCACCTTCTTTTTAAATAAAGAACTGCTGGAAAAGGAAAAGCAATTGCTCTTGGCAAACCAGACTTTTTTTAAACTTTATTTTATTTTTGGCATCATATGGTAATAACTGTGCACTAGATTATCTAGTAAAGGACCAGATAAAGATGTTGTTTTTTCGACTCCTTTTTGGAGAAGTAGGTGAAGTCTGGATATGTCATCAGAAGTAAACTAGCTCTGTGTTGCAAAGAATTGGAGTGGTTCTGAAAGTCTGCGTTCTGGAACTAAAAACAGGACAGGAGGTTCAGCATGAGACAGAAGAGGGCCCTGCCCAATAATTTACCTCTTAAGACCTAAGGAGTGATGTAGAAACTGTGTGTTTCCCTCAATTCAGACACCTTAACTACTTCAGGCATAGGAATATCTTGCATGATTTAAAGTAAAAATTGATTTACTTCTTGTCTGTGGAGAAGTATCCATTCTCTGGTGACTGGTGTGACCTGCAAGCTCAGAGTTAGTGTAGTTCTGGGAAATTGTTTTCATACTGCTGAGCGAGTTCAGAAGTTTACACTGCCCCTCTATGATCAAAGTGGTTAAACCATGAGAACAACTTGTAAAAAGTCACAAGCAGGAAAGCAATCTGCAAACTGCAAAAAAAAAAAAAAAGATTCTTGTGGTAAGACAAGGGGTTATGCATGAAATCTCGCTATGGACAGGAAAGGGAACACGCCAGACATCTATACCTGATCTATATGTTTACAAAGCCATGAACTTATTTTTAGCTTATTTAAAATATTAATGGTATAAACAGAATGAAAAAAAGAGGTTTTATTCTAATTGCAGAAATAGTAACAATTCATATTGATATGAGATTTCATAGTACAGTGCCTTAATGACTAGAGACATTCAGGAGTAATTTTGCTTGCGTTATCACCCTTCACTACATGGTACTGTAATCTTCCCTGAGACTGCAGGATGTTGTGAAATAGGCTGTCCTCCTATTGATACCATTCTACTTCTATAAACCACTTTCAAAGCATTCACACAAACCACTCATATGGGGTTTTCTTCTCCCCCTTTGTTTGTGTCTTTAAAGAAGGAATGTTCCCAGGGAAACCAAATAAATATATACTAAAGATGTGAGGAAATCCTATGTTTTTCTTTTTTCAGAAAAGTTTTGCCTTTAGAAAAAAATTGACTGTTTTAAAACATCTATTACCCACTTACCTTCATCTTTTTTTTTCTGTAATTAAGTGGAAAACAAAAGAGGTAAGCTATTAAAATATGGCTAATCTGACTTATGTCTGATGCATCTTATCAAGGACTCTAGTTAATGATGATATAAAGTAATGTAGGATAAAATTTCATTATTAAATCAAAAGAAACTTGAGGTTAGTTTAATCAAGATAGGAATGAAAACAGTATGACATGCCATAAATCCTTTATTAAACAAAGCTGCTAAGGGCATATTTGCAGTTAAGATATTTATACCTGACAAGTTACCTGTGGATTGGGAATCATAGAAGGTTGTTGGGGTTTTTTATTTCCCCCCCCTCTAGTCTCGTTCTTTGGACATAGATAACTGTAATGGCTTTTTTTTTTTT